>JANBOT010000286.1:0-10488 GCA_027575385.1 Coemansia sp. RSA 2399 | reverse complement strand
TGACAGCAGGTAGTCATAGTCTGAGCCCTCTTGCTCTTGTTCCTCAGCCTCGGCCTCAGCAGCCTTCTCGGCGTCTGGGTCACCGGCAACAGCCTGCCTCACCTTCTTTGGGATAGGCGTGTACTTGCGGTCCTTCAGATCCTTGATGAGCTCCTTGCGCTTGCGATTGCTAACGACCAGCTTCTTCTGGATGATCTCGAGCACGAAGCGAACCCTGTTGTCTGCAATCTGCAGATCGCGGCCAAGCTTCTCTGCCATATTTTCCTTGCGTAACTGGTAGTAGCGCAGGCGCAGGGGATAAAAGTCCTCGATGATTTCCTCTGGGGACGTATAGCGCCGCAGACGGCCCTCGCGGTCAAAGCACACCATGTTGGTCGTGTTGATGTTGGTCACAAGCTTAAAGCGCTTCTCGAATCCTTCCGACTCTGCCCGGCTCATTTGGTCGGCCGTCAGGGTCATCGTGATATCCACAGTCAGCGTGGACGCATTGTAGCGATAGTCCTTGATAAGCGCGCCCGACTTTTCCGCGTTGGACATCCACTTGTTCAGCATCGCCTTGTACGTGTCGGTCCAGGTGCGGATAGGAAGCTCCGAGATATACAGCTCGGTGTCCGAAACCTTCTCAATCAAACCACACGTTCTGTATTTACCGGCAGACTCGAGCTCGATCCCGCCACGGAAGCCACGATACCAAGGAGTCATTGGAACCACAGGCTCCTTGTTCATAAGCCTGCGAATGTTGGCTATAATGTCGCTCGGGTTGTAGTTGGGGATATTTGTGCTCCATCCCGTGCCAATACCGTCGGCGCCATTGACAAGAACCGCAGGCATAACGGGGATGTACCAGCGAGGCTCAACAGGCTTGCCATCGTCATAGAGTGTCTCCAGCAGTGCATCGTCGCCCTTGTGGAAGATGGCGCGTGTGATCTTGCTAAGATAGGTGGAAATGTAACGAGCGCTTGCAGCATCCTTACCGCCAAGCAAACGAGTACCGAATCCACCCTCGGGAACAAGAAGGTTGATGTTGTTGCTGCCGACATAGTCCTGCGCCATGTTCACAATGGTGGAGACCAGACTCTGCTCGCCATGATGGTAGGAGGCCCTCTCAGTGACCTTGCCCTGAAGCGAAACAACCTTGATTTCCTTGTTAATGTTTGAATCAAAGCAGGTCCACAGGATCTTGCGCTGGCCAGGTTTCAGGCCATCAACTGCGGATGGGATCGAACGCGCGTTATCTTCAATCGAGAACAGAACCAACTCCTTGTTGATAAACTCGCCTATGCCAACCGACGACTTGTTGTTATCGATCCATTCGCCGGGCTTGTATGCGGCAAGCCACTCCTTGCGCGCATCGGCCTTGGCCTTGTTGAAGGCCATATCCAGAAGCTTGCGGTCGTCGATTTGCGCGGTCTCGAATGTCTTGCGGTGGAAGTCAAGCTTGCCAAAGTACTCGAGGGCATCGCTTTCCTTGGATGTACCAAGACCCTTGTAGTACTTTGGCACCCAGCCCTTTGCCGAGTTTGGCTGCGCATCGTACCACTGCTTAAACTCTGCCTCTGTGTAAAAGTTTATGCGCTCCTTTGTGCGAGAGTTTGTGACACGCACAACCGGCGTGATGAACTGCTGGAGGAATCCTTGGACCTCGAGAAGCCCCGGATACATCGAGTCAAACATGTTGACAATGAGAGCCTTGATGTGACTTCCGTCAACATCCTGATCGGCCATAATAAGCACATGGCCATAGCGCAGTTGCGAGGTAGACGTGTACTTTGTGCCATGCTTGAGCCCAAGGATCTGCTTCAAGTTTGTAAACTCCTGGTTCGCCGATATCTGCGTTGCGCTGGCGTCGCGGACATTCAGCGGCTTTCCTCGCAGCGAAAAGATGCCAAACTTGTCGCGGCCCTGCACGCCGAGACCAGATACAGCAAGCGTTTTGGCCGAATCTCCCTCGGTCAGAATGAGGGTGCAGTCGTTGCTGTGCCTGGTACCGGCCAGATTCGCGTCGTCAAGCTTGTCGATTCCAGTGAGGCGGCTGGAGCGCGTACCGTCGGTCTTCTTCATTTCTCTTTCCTCCTTGCGCCTGACCATCATCTCGACAAACTCCTTGAGATCGGACTTTAGCACGTTCTTCATAAAGTCGTCGGTGACCTCGCATTTGGACCCAAAAGCTGTCGAGCGCAGCGTCAGCGTCTCTTTCGTCTGCGAGTCGAACGTTGGGTTGACGATCTTTGCGTTGACAAAGATCCACATGTTGTTCTTGACCTGGTGCGGCTTGATGTCAATTTTGCTTCGTTTGTTCGCCGCAATAAAGTTCTTGACGATCTGGTCAGCAATGTAATTCACGTGGGTTCCGCCACGGAGAGTGTTAATGCTGTTGACGAAGCTGACCTGGTTGAACTGGCCGTCAGAGACGGCAAACGCAACCTCCCAACGATCACTGAACTTTTTGTAAATGATCTCTGGCGGCTTTGACGCAAGAACGCTAACGGCGTCGTCGCCCTCAGTCTTTACAGGCGGCAGCAGGAAAAGCTCGACGTAGGACTTGAAGCCCCTCAGCGGAATGACCTCGCCGTTGAGCGACACCTTTACGCCATCAATGCAGCCTGCAAGATCGTAGACGCGCTTTGTGATCAGCGCAATGGCGTCGTCGTCCAAGTGCGTCATGTGGAACTTTTCAAAGTCGGGCTTGAAGGTGATCTTCGTGTACTCCCTCTTCAGCCCGTACTTTGTGATCTTTGGCTTGCCAATGTTCTTCATGTTGGCAGTGAAGGTCTGCACATACTTTTTCTGGACGGTTATATCGGTCGTCTCGACGCTAAACTCAGTGCTGAGGATGTTGCAGAGCTTTGCACCGTAGCCATTGCGGCCGCCAGTGACCTTCTCCTGCTTGTCGTCGTAGTTCGACGAGGTGAGAAGGTGGCCAAAGATCAGCTCTGGGACGTAGACCTTTTCGTCCCGGTGGATCTCGACCGGAATTCCCTTGCCGTCGTTCATGATCGAGATGATGCCAGCTTCCTTGTCGATGGTGACGTCAAGCTTTTTCATTGACGGATCGCGCGATTTGTTGTCAGCGGCGTTGACCAGGATCTCGTCGACAATCTTGTACAGGCCAGGCGTGTAGTGCAGCTTGCGACGAGCCATGCGCTTCGTGCTGGTGTCCATGACCCACATCTCCTCGTCGATGGGTTCAACCGAGCCAATGTATGTGTCGGGGCGCAGCAGCACATGCTCGACTGGCGTCTTTTTCTGATAAATTGACTCAACCGTCTGTCCGTTCCGCACACCATTTCCCGTGGCAGACGATGCTTCTGACGACGGCTTTCCCTTTCCCTTGGCAGCGGGCTTCGCGGGAGCCTTTTTGGGCGTGGCTGGCTATATAGGGGAGGTATTGATATGATTAGAGTGTTAGTATAAGCAAGGACTTTGGCCCGGTGCAAATACAAAACGTGCAGTGTAAACAAGCGGATGATGTCTTACCGAATAGCTGGCGTTAAAGTCTGAGCCATCAGAATCTGAATAGTCAGACAGGGACATGGCAGGATGAAAGGCACGAGTCTGGAGTTGTGTAGTTTGATAATAGGAAGCCAGTGATGGCGTATTTCGGCACGATAACGCTAGTCTGCTGAAATAATACGGCTTTAGAAGGCGCCTGTAGAGTCTGCAAAGCATATATGCCTGCTGATAGCCTATGCGATAACAACCAGATAGTTTGGTTTAGGGAAAGTAGCTATGAACTCTTTGTTCGCTCGCGAATAACGCGTACACCGCCTATCGATTGAGGAGAGGAAGGTCAATGATAAAGCTTCAAATGAACGATGAAAAGGGCTCAGATAATCGCGACGGGTATTTAGAGTTTGATATAGTTGGTAAAAGACGAAAGGAAGGAATAGGGAAAGAATGCTGGCGAGTGGAGAACCATCACACACACTTTTTTTCAACACGGAACGCGCGTTCTTGTTGGCCCTTTGTTTGTTTTTCCAGACTGTCCTGGCATTTACTCACTTGTGAAATCGTCATTTGTGATTGGCTGCTGCGGAGTACAGTGCCTTTAAGAATCAACGGATTGTGATTGACGTGATTTGATCCACAGTCACGTAGAAATAAGTGGGTGTTGGCGCGGCCTTGCTATTACGCTTTCCGAAATCTTGGTGGTGAAAAATCTGCTTTGACTCAAAAAAAAAAAAAAAATTTTTTTTTAGCAAACAAGAAACGGATATACAGGAGCCGGGTCAGAAGGGTGTCTGAAAACGATAAAGACACATACACAAGAGGATACGAAAGCAGACCGCTCTTTCTCTTTTTTTTTTCCTTTCCTATAACAATTTACTCGAACCACCAGAGCACTTGGCCTTCCTTCTCTTTTCTGTCTATTGTACATTTTCATATTGTCACTATTCAAGCTACGCGGAAACAAACTAATATAGGTACTTGTTCCAAGCCAGAACTTTAAACAGAACTCTCAGCTGTGCCTGTGAAAAAAAAAAGAAAAGAGTAGAACGATGAGCACCTTCAAGGATACAGCGGCGCTGCTCAAAAACGTCATGAGCAATCTCATGTCGTCGGACAACATTGTGCGCACACAGGCAGAGAGCTCGCTCAACAGCGACTGGCTGGCAGTGCAGCCGCAGACGCTGCTCGGAAGCCTTGCATTCCTGGTGCACCAGGACCCTGATTCACAGGCGCGCGCATTTGCGTCGGTTCTTTTGCGCCGAATCTCGTTCCAGAAAATGCCTAACGCAGACAACAAGGAGGACGAGCGCATGGTGTGGAGCTCGGTCCCTAACACTGTCACGCAAGCAGTCAAGATGGAGCTCCTAGGCGCACTGAAGGACGAAACCGACCGCGGCGCGCGCCACAAGCTCTGCGATACGATTTCAGAGGTCGTGAGCAACGAAGGTAAGCTTGCTCCTGTTTGTTTTGGTTTGTTTTGGATTTTGGATTTATTGGGCTGGATCGACCGATTCTGTGCTTCCTTTTTGCAACGCCCGTGGCTTTTTTATTTTGGCGCGCTTCACCCCCCCTCCTTCCTTTTATTGCTTTTGTTTACTGTGTTGATCTGACAAACTAAGCTTTGCCAATACGCCCAGTGTGGGTGATCTTCTTGGAGCTGCTTTGTAGGCGAAGAGGACTGGCCCGAACTGCTTACAGCGCTCTACGCGTGCGCACAAGACGCCAACGCGCTGCTGCGCGAGAGCGCGTACCGCATCTTCTCGTCGTGCGCGTACCTGCTGACGGCGCAGAGCGCTGACGCCGTCAACACGGCGTTTATCGGCGCATTCCAGGATTCGGACTCTGCGGTGCGTCTAGCGGCGCTACAGGCGGCTGTGGCGTACATTTTGGCAACCGACCCGAAGCCGCGGCTTGGGCTGGCGCCGATGGTGCCGCACATGCTCAGTGTGTTGGAGCCACTGTATCGGGACAGGGAAGAGGAGGAGCTTGTGGAGGCAGTATCGGCGCTGATTGAGGCGGCGGACGAAGCACCAAAGCTGTTCTCGGCGGTGCTTGGCAGTTTGATCACCTTTGCGACTGAGATCGGAAAGAACAGCGACTTGGAGAACACCACTCGGCAGAGGGCGCTGGAGCTGCTGGTGACACTGGCAGAGGCGGCGCCCGGGATGTGCCGCAAGAACACACAGTTCTGCCAGGCGATTGTGCCAGTGTGCATGGAGATGATGAGCAGCATCGAGGACAGCGACGAGTGGTACTCGGCGGACGTTCTGGAGGACAGCGACAACGAGGAGAACTACGTCTTTGGTGAGCAGGCGCTGGATCGGTTGGCGATAGCACTGGGAGGCAAGCAGCTGCTACCAACGGCGTTCAACTTCATCCCGCAGATGCTGGGATCGCAGGAGTGGAGCCAGCGGCATGCGGCGCTGATGGCCATCTCGTCGATTGGCGAGGGATGCTACAAGATCATGCGCAGCGAGCTGCAGAAGATTCTGGAGCTGATTGTGCCGTTCTTCAAGGACTCGAACGTGCGCGTGCGCTACGCAGTGTGCAACTGCGTGGGGCAGATGGCAACGGACTTTGCGCCGCTAGTGCAGGAGAAGCACCACCAGCTGGTGCTGTCGAGTCTTATTCCGGCGATGGCGGATGCGAGCAGCCCACGCGTGCAGGCGCATGCGGCAGCGGCGATGGTCAACTTTGCTGAAGAGGCAACAAAGGTGGTGCTTGACCCGTACCTAGATACACTATTTGAGCAGCTGCTGACGATGCTGAGCAGCCCCAAGCGCTACGTGCAGGAGCAGGCCATTACGACAATCGCCACACTGGCTGACAACGCACAGGCAAAGTTCGGCAAGTACTACAGCACTATCATGCCGATGCTGCTCAACGTGCTGGCGCAGGCGTCTGACAAGGAGCACCGACTGCTGCGCGGCAAGGCCATCGAGTGCGCGACGTTCATTGCGCTGGCTGTAGGCAAGGAGACGTTTGCGCCAGATGTGGAGCGCGTTGTGAATCTGCTGACGCACATCCAGCAGTCGGTGACTGACGCTGACGACCCTCAGGCAAGTTATCTGCAGTCGGCGTGGGCGCGGCTGTGCAAGCTTATGGGCAAGGACTTTGCGCCGATTCTGTCGGTTGTGATGCCACCGCTGATCTCCGCTGCCAGCCAGCAGCCGGACTTTGCGATTCTGGATGATGACGAGGACCCCGAGACCAGCTACTCGGCTGAGGACGGGTGGGAGTTCTCCAGCATCGGCGGGCAGCAGATCGGCATTAACACTACGACGCTGGAGGAAAAGTGCACGGCAGTGGAGCTGATCGGCTCCTACGCCAAGGACCTGGGCGTGGCATTCCTGCCGTACGCCGCCGAGGTGCTGGAGATCCTGGTGCCGCTGTTCAAGTTCTACTTCTATGAGGGCGTGAGATCGGCGGCAGCGTCGGCGGTGCCGCCGGTGCTGGAGGCGATCAAGCAGGCTGGCGACGGAGCGGCGCTGCGGCGCGTATGGGCGCCTATCTGCGACAAGTACATTGCGGTGCTGGGCAACGAGGAGGACGACACGTTTACAATGCAGCTGTTTGGATCGTTTGCCGAGGCTATCGACGTGGTAGGCGAGCAGTCCCTGACGGCCGAGCAGATGCAGGGGCTGGTGGGTGCCTGCGTGGAACAGATGAACAAGTACTACGAGCGCATGAAGACGCGCGAGGCAGCGCGTGCGGCCGAGGAGCTGGACGAAGACGATGAGGAGCAGCTGGTGGAGGAGGAGATGCTGGAGGGTCTGGCGGTTGACGAGGTTGCGCGGGCGCTGCATTCTGTGCTTGCTACGCATGGGTCGAGCTTTGTGGCGGTGTTCCAGGGCGTGCTGCCGATTGCGCACAAGTACCTGCAAGAGTCGGATCCAGCAGCGCGCCAGTGGGCGATCTGCGTGTTCGACGACCTGATTGAGTATGCGGGACCTGCATCGGCACAGTACGCGGCCGAGTTCCTCAAGCCCATTGGCCAGGCGCTGCGCGAGACCAGCGCGCCTGATCTGCGCCAGGCAGCGGCGTACGGCGTTGGCGTGATGGCGCAGTTTGGCGGCGATGCGTACGCAGACTTTGTTGTCAATGCGGCACTGCCAGCGATGGTGGAGGCGCTGTCCAGGAGCGACGCGCGCGATACTGAGAACGTCTATGCGACTGAGAACATCATTGCGGCGCTTGCCAAGGTGCTGCGCTTCTACGCGGCCAAGCTGCCAGACGCCAAGCCGCTTCTGCAGACGTGGTTCAAGGCGCTGCCTGTGTGTACGGACGAGGACGAGGCGCCTGCGACGTACGAGTATCTGGTGCAGGTACTGAGCGAGCAGCCTGACGCGCTGCTGTCGGGCAACGACCCGCAGGCGCTGAAGCATCTTGTCAAGGTTGTCGTCGAGGCACTTGCGGCGTGCAGCTTTGCGCCGGAGCTGGCGCAGGCGCTTGTGGGCATTATGCAAAAGACCATGGCGTCGCTGGACGATTCCACGAAGGCGGCTTTGTGGACGTCGATTCCACCTGAGCAGCAGCAGGCGCTGCAGTCCAAGGGCTACATCTGAATAGTGTGAGTTTTTCCGTTTTCCATCATCTTTCCTATCGATTTGCAAGAATAGCAAAATTATTATTTCTGTCACTGCAGCGACGTCACTAGTGGCAAGACTTTGTTTTGACGAGAGGCGTGGGAAGTATGCAGACACGCCCTGAAAATGGTCGATGCTCAGTCTCTTTCTTTTCTACTTTCGACCATATCGTGTTGCCTGCATACACTTTTCTTTCTTTCATTTCTTTAAGACTACTTACTACTCGACGATGAGTTTGGACGCAGTGGAAACGCTAAGCAACTTTTACGGCAACAGTTCCTCCGAGCCGCTGGCGCCGGTTGAGACGCTGGCGGTGATTGGGCCGCACGACGGGAAGACGATTGCGCGGGTACCGCTGTGCACTGCGGCGGACGTCGACAGAGCGGTTGCGGCTGCAAAGGCAGCACAGCCAGAGTGGGCGGGGCTGACGTTTAAGGCGCGGGCGGCGTATCTCCTGGCGTTCTACAACGACCTGATGATGCACAAGGACGAGCTGGTTGGTTTGATTATGCGCGAGCACGGCAAGACGCGCGTCGAGGCGCTGGGCGATGTGCTGAAGGGCCTGGAGACGCTTGAGTACGCGGTGAGCGTTCCAGTACTGGCGCGTGGATCTGTAGAAACAGTCAGCAGCGGCGTGCAGTGCCGCGACGAGCGTGTGGCTCTGGGAGTGGTGGCAGGCATTGTGCCGTTCAACTTTCCCTTCATGGTGCCGTTCTGGACGATCCCCATTGCGCTTGCCATGGGCAACACATACGTTTTGAAGCCATCCGAGAAGGTGCCGATGACCATGACGCGCGTTGCTGAGCTTGCAGGCAGGCTGCTTCCGGCTGGCGTCTTGAATGTCGTGCATGGCGATCGCTCCGCAGCGCAGGCGCTAGTGCAGCATAAGGACGTGCAGGCGTTGGCGTTTGTTGGCACTTCGGAGGTTGCGCGCGCCGTGCACGTCGAGGGCTCAGCGCTGGGCAAGCGCGTGCTGGCGCTGGGCGGCGCAAAGAACCATCTTGTGGCGCTGCCCGACTGCAACGTCAAGATGGCCGCGCAGGACATTGTAAGCTCCTTTACTGGCTGTGCCGGCCAGCGCTGCATGGCGGCGTCTGTGCTGCTTATCGTCGGCGACCAGCCCGAACTGCTGAACCATATCGTCGACATGGCCCGTGCGCTGGTGCCGGGCTCCGACGGCGCTTGCGCAATGGGCCCGGTCATCGACCAACAGGCCATCGACCGCATCGAGGCGGCCATTTCTCACGCCACCGCCGTCGATGGAGCCCAGCTGCTGCTCGACGGTCGCGCATCGCAGGCGTTTGTTGAGCGCAGGCGCGAGACCGGCGGCTTCTGGATCGGCCCTACCGTCATGATGCATCGCGCAGCTTCTGACGCCGCAATGCACTTTGAGATCTTCGGCCCTGTGCTGTCGGTGCTGCGCTGCGACTCTGTCGACCAGGCGCTGGCTATTGAGAACGCCAACGAGTATGGCAACGCTGCCTGCGTCTACACGTCGTCGGGCTCCTCCGCCGACTATTGCGCTCGCAACTTCCAGGCCGCCATGATCGGCGTCAACATCGGCGTGCCTGTGCCGCGAGAGCCGTTCTCCTTTGGCGGAATCAACCGCAGCAGGTTCGGCTTTGGCGATATCACTGGCGATGGCGGCCTCGAGTTCTTCTCGTTCAGGCGCAAGATCACCACAAAGTGGGCCCCGCCATCCGATGCCTCATGGATGTCATAAACCTTAAAATGGCCAATGCGCAAAGCATGTCCCCTCCCCCCCCATCAGGTGACTGCGTTTTAGCTTCTTTTTTTTATCCTTCTAACCCACTTTACAATTCTAAACCACTTTTTGTTCTACTCTTACTTTTTGAATTTTTCCTCCTACTTTTCTGATTCTGTTCTGGAAATCCCTGCCAAACCTGGCTGGTACTATTTCTCTGTTTCGTAATTCCCGTGCACGCTTTTGAACTCACCACTTCCACCCTCCTAAATCTGTCCTGCTGAAACGCTGAACTGAGCAAAATGCGCCTTGAAGCGACCAGCCTTCCTGCGCTGCTCCGCCGCCGCTCCGCTGCGCCCACCGCCCCACGCGACGCTCCAGGCGCCTGCGTCTACCCGAACCGCACCCTTTACAATGTCGAGACTCCCGACTGCTACTTCCGCCGCTTCACGCCCGACGGAAACTATCTGATTGGCTTTGGCCGCAACATGAGTGGCCTGCATGTCTTCCGCGTGCTGAGCCCCAGCGCCTCCGCCCAGCAGCTCCTCGACGCCGGAAACGTCGCAAACAAAAGCGAGTTCTGGCACTTTTTCAAACTCGAATGGTCCCGCACCTACACAAGCTTTGGCGAGGCCCTCCATCGCGACCTGTGTCTCGTCACTCCCAATATGCGCCATCTCATCATTGTCCGCCTCCGGCGAACAGACCTTGGCTCTGCCGCCACTGGCCGCCAGCAGCAGCAGCAAC
>JANBOT010000285.1:0-10529 GCA_027575385.1 Coemansia sp. RSA 2399 | reverse complement strand
GCCGGTGGCTCCGGCGCCGGGGGCGGACTTGCGCGCGGCCTTGGTGGCCAGCTGCTTGCGTGGTGCCTTTCCTCCGGTGGACTTGCGGGCGGTCTGCTTGGTACGGGCCATATTGATAAAAAAGGTTGCTTTGGTTGTAAGCGTGAAAAGAGTCTTGTGGGTACAAAAGGGGTAAGTGTGAAAAATAAATGACGAAGAAAAAAGGAAAAGAGAAGTCAGTCTCGAGGAGAATGTCCAGAAAGATGTTCTTTTTATACACGCACACGCGGCGCGAAAAGAGGTGCTGCGTGTGCACGCCGCTGGGCAACTGCCATTTCGACAAATAAAAAATAGATGTGCCAATGAAAACACGCCAGAAAAATCGAAATGTCAAAATTATTTAACGCGCGTTCGGCTTGGACATCCAAAACCCCCCCTCATTTTTCAATGTCCTGGAAAAATCGAGCAACGCATCCTTTCCGCAGATCCGCTGGCGCACACTCGTTTGGATTCAGAATGGCAAGCACGCAAAAAGGATGGCGCTTGGCGCGCTCGCGTTCGCCCTTTGTGCGCTGGCATCCCCTTCAATTGTCCTTGCGTGAAAGCAGTAAATGATAATTTAGAATTGACATCGCCCAAGGTTTGCGGACCGGCGCGTTCTGATTGGCCAAAGCCCACGTCAGGGTAAGCTGGATACGGGCAGCTCTGTTTCGCATTATTTCTGGTATGTTGAGCGCGGGACGAGCCTATGAAGGCGTGGGTTGGCTTTGACGTTGTTCACAAAGACACCTGAACGCGCGTAACGGGTCTCTGCGACACCCACTAGGAAACATGTCCTTACGCGCCAGAGCCTGTTGGCCTGGCACCGGGGACACTTTGTGATCCAGCAGCGCAGCTCCCATCTGGAACTGCGCGTAATGATTGGCTCTGTCAAATGTAAGAACAAACGCAAAAGCTCTTTGCAGATCGATGGCGCTGAGCCAACCAATGTACGCGCTTCATTTGAGCGTGGGCTGCACAACTCGATTTTTTATTACGAAACAAGGAGCTAATCTGGGGGACGACGGAGACGCAAGAACGCCACGCGTCAAGCGTAACAAACAACGGCCAGCGGTAGCGCGCGTGCAAAGAATGATAGTAGCGTTTGCTTGAACGCGTGTGCGGGTGTGTTTCCAGATGGGGAGGGCTACTGCTGGCGCCATTGGAAACAGACCACGGCCAGAAAGGATGCAGTCTTCGATTTTCGGATGCCAGGGATCAATGCGTCGGAGATGCGACCAGCGCAGGCGTGTGATTGGCCAGACACGTCGCGCATCTCGATTTTTTCAGCGCACTGTTTTTTGTTCTTGCGGCAACAAAACACGTCGCGCTTGCCTCTCGTTTTGGCTTTGGTTTGCGTATTGCTGCGTACGGTGGGTTCGCCCTCATTTCCTATATAAAGGGACTGCGCCTGTCTTCCTCGCTTTGCCATTTCTTACTTCCGTTTTCGCTTTTTTCAATCTAATACACACCGTGCTTCTAAAACCTTTTTACACTTCGTTAACACAACACAACCAACCTACTTGAATATGTCTGGCCGCGGAAAGGGAGGAAAGGGACTGGGAAAGGGAGGCGCCAAGCGTCACCGCAAGATCCTTCGCGACAACATCCAGGGCATCACCAAGCCCGCCATCCGCCGTCTTGCACGCCGTGGTGGTGTCAAGCGTATCTCGGGCCTCATCTACGAGGAGACCCGCGGAGTCCTCAAGGTCTTCCTCGAGAACGTCATCCGTGATGCGGTCACCTACACCGAGCACGCCAAGCGCAAGACCGTCACTTCGCTGGACGTCGTCTACGCTCTCAAGCGCCAGGGCCGTACCCTCTACGGCTTTGGTGGATAAAGCGTTGGCTCTACTTAACGTACTATCTCATTCACTGAGCGTTATTATATTTTTTTGCAAACGCGATACTTTGTAAATTACCTTAAGATAAATACGTGTTTATCTATTATTCGACATTATTACCGTTTCTAACGTTAACAGCAGTGCTTTTTTTGTCAGCCTTTTCGATGGCACCTGGCGGGCGAAGTAAGCTTAAACGACATCCTCGCTGGTTACATGTTTTTGAATATAAATCTTCTTGCTTTGGATCTAAGTGTATTCTGGGGTTTGGACTGGGTCTATTTATTTTAGGCGTTCATTGCTGTACAACGTTTTCGAGTGCCAAAGGTAATTTTTTTTTTTTTGAAAGCCCACATTACCCTACTGCTTTCTGCTTTCTAGTCACATTTCGACGTCTCTTTTTTTCTTTCTTTTTTCTTTCTCGTCTATTGGTATTTCTTAATTTGCCTTTCCGATACCAATTTAGATTTGCAAGGACGGAAAATGGCGGACAAAGTATCCTCCTCATCCGAGAGCGACAGGCAGCTACCCGAAATCACCCTACTAGCACCCGATGGCGATGATTCTAAATTGGCGACCAGCAACCCGCAGAACGACAGCGATAACAGCCACTTGGAAAACACGTCGCCAACAAGTAGTCCGGACTCGCTTGCTCTCTCTTACCTCCATACACCGGCCGAGCCTTACGATGGAGAGCCGCTGCCAGGCTCTAGTCAGGCTGCTCTCACAAAGTTTCTGCAAACTACTGGACTAGCAGACCATCCGCATACTGCTGACAGTTCGGGCGACTTGTCTCTGGATGCGGTTGCTGCCTCGCTGCAGGCCGAAATCAGCACCACCACAATGAGCCATGGGAGCATCTGGTATCTTGTGGCGCGCAAATGGTATGCCGCGTGGCAGGAATACGCTAGTGGACTGGTCCAGGATAGAGCCATCGGTCCCATTGACAACTCCTCCATTGCTGACGAATATGGGCATATAATTCCAAACCTGAAGCTTGGCGAAGATGTAGATGCAGTGCCAGAGGCTGCCTGGATAAGGCTGAGGAACCTCTACGGGTTGTTGAGTCCAAACATGTCCATTCGGCGGATGGCTATACATAACAATGGCGGCTCAGCCATACTTGATCTTTATCCGCCGTCAGTTTTTGTTACACCAAGGACGAGCAGCACAGGTGCAGACCAAAAGAACCCTCGGCGCATCGAAATATCTCTAAGCGCACCGGTATCTGAACTGAAATGGCGTATCTCGCATGCATTTGGTTTGAATGACGGGTCCGGTGCTTGCGCACTTAGGCTCTTTTGCTTGGGAAGATCGAACAATACCAGCAAAACTGAGTTGTCGCCTGAGAACCACGAGCCTCCTTCTTACGAGGCTGCTACTGCCACCGAAGAGGCTACCGACGCTAATACTGAAGCTCTCGTTGCTGATGACTCGTCGAGCCTAATGTCCGCGAGAATTCTGCCCGACACAGCCATCTTTTTTGAGGCTGTCGATGCTGCGAAGAGTGGAGAATCGGCTATGATGTCCACATCGCCTAGCTTGGAACCTATATATAGCAAAGGCTCAGGCAGGACGAAAAGCACAACCAGCGCCGCTTCCAAAGTCTTTTCTGCCACGAGTTTGCGTAGACAGCAGGACACGTACGGCTCCGACAGCAGTCTGCAATCGCTTGGTGTCGGTAGTGGTAGCGATGCCGATGTCAGCGCAGCAGCAACAGAGTCGCCCTTTGGAAGTTCTATGATGGTAGTGGCTGCATCGTTGTCCCAGGTACATTATCGTTGCGGGCTAGTCAACCTCGGCAACACTTGCTTTATGAACTCGGCACTTCAATGCCTGGGCCACTTTAGCGATCTGGCGAAATACTTTGTGTCGAATGTGTACACAAGCGAGCTGAACCGCGACAACCCCCTCGGCATGAAGGGCGCGGTAGCGTCGGCATATGGCCGTCTGGTCAAGGCGATGTGGGATACTGGAAGCGGGTCCTTTGCGCCCCGCGCATTCAAGCAGACGATCGGTCAGTGGGCGCCCCAGTTCCGCGGATACAACCAGCAGGACGCCCCCGAGTTCTTGGCTTTCTTTTTGGACGGTATGCATGAGGACCTCAACCGCATTATTCGTAAACCGTATATCGAGATCCCCGATGCGAACGGCCGTCCCGACGCCGAGGTTGCTGACGAGCGATGGGACATTCATAAGCAACGCGACGACAGCGTCATTGTTGATCTGTTCCAGGGACAATATCGCAGCACTCTAGTATGCCCTGAATGTGAAAATGTCTCTGTGACTTTCGATCCTTTCATGTACTTGACGCTGCCTCTCCCAGTCCAGCGCCAAAAATGGCTTGAGGTTATGTTTATCTCTGCGAACCCTCAGTTCTATCCGCTGCAAATGCACCTGCTGGTACGGAACGAGGACTTTATCAAGCAGCTTCGCCAGCTGGTTGGGCATTTGGTGCAATGCGAACCTAATAACCTCTTGGTTTGTGAGATACTATCGACGCGTATTTATTCGGTTTATGAAGACACCGATTTATTGGGCGAAATCGGCGACTCTGACGTGGTACACATTTACGAGCTTGGAGTCGATGCGACAAAGGTAACGGATAGCCCGTCCTCAACACCGCTGCCGGTCGTCCAGCTTTTGTGCAGTAAGACAAGCACGCCTAGTCCGTACGGCGGAAGCAGATATACATACGGCCCTGATATTGTGAGCAAACCGCTTCTTCTGACTCTTCCGGCCAGCGAGCTGGCGTTGAGCGAGCTATATTACCAAATCACACTGGCTCTTTCTCGCTGGACTACAGTCGACATATCCAAGATAGTTACCCAGCTGAAAGTCGCATTCAGCGACGGAGAGCCTACCGAAGCCAGTGGACGACTGCTGGAGCTTCTAGGCAAGGCGGCGTCTCTTAGCATCCATCGCGCAGAGATAACCCCCAGAACGCAGCAACGAAACCTGTCTTTTATCTCGTCATATACTTATACCGGGAAGCGCACCCTTGGACCAACATCGGTGTTCCGTGCATTTGAAGACCGTCTCACCTACGACAACTGCCGACCTCTGATAAACAGGGCCGTAAATCCAGCCGATGATTACTCTGTGGATGGCCAGCAGCAACCGCCAGCCCGTAGCAGCAGCAGCAGCAGCAGTAACAATGGCGGTGAAAACATGTCAACAAATAGTTCTGGACTTGTATCCGCTAGCGATGAGTGCGTTGGGAGACGCAGAGCACGTCCGGTGGATGACATGGATATATACTTTTCCAAGCCAGGCAACGGTTCAGACAACAGTGCTAGTGCTACCGGATATCATGCGGCATCCAAGCGCGCCCGTTCGGATAATGGAAGCGACAGCGACAACAAAGATGCTACAGACGATGTAATTTCTCCTTCGTTTGTATCAGCCGTCGAATCGCTAGCCCCGGCTATTCGGATCGCCAATGGCGTTGTTGAAGACAGCGTCACTACACAGCCTGCTGATGTTGACTCTGATGCTTCTGTTGTTGCCTCAGTACACTCGTTTACGCCAAGCGGCAGCGCTACTCCAACAGACATTTCGCCCCGGCGCAGCCCGGCTCTAGAGGCGGGAGATGAACCTTCGCACGAAATCAACAACTGCGATGATGAAATGGTTTCTGCAGCTGCGGCGCTTTCATTCTCCGATCTTTTATGCAGCAAGATCGAGCTGAAAACAGGCGACACCCTTCTATGCGAGTGGAATGAAGATGGCCTCAAGGCACTGGTTTCCGAGTTACAGGGTGAAGATGTGCCTATTAGTAGAGATGTTGTCAGCGCACTCTTCGACTTTGGTTTCAGCGATGCATGCGCAATGCCGGTGCTAGAAGATGCCACGCAGTTCAAGAGCGTTGAGCCGTTTGGGCTTACCGGCCTTTCTGGGGCTCCGCGCATGGCACAGGATCCGTCTCGTCACAGAGCGGTGAACGATCAGCGCAAGGTTACGTTGGACGAGTGCCTTTCTGAGTTTATGCGGCCCGAAAAGCTCGGAGAAGATGATCCGTGGTACTGTAGCAAATGCAAAAAGCACCAGCAGGCTACTAAAAAGTTCGATCTGTGGCGTGTACCCGAAATTTTGGTTGTCCATCTCAAACGGTTCCAGAATTCTCGCGCGTGGCGCGACAAAATCGACACGTATGTCGACTTCCCGCTCTCCGATCTTGATCTTACGCAAACTGTGGTTGGCTCAAAGGGTGAGACACTTGTCTATGACATGTACGCGGTGTGCAACCACTTTGGCGGACTTGGCGGCGGCCATTATACAGCATATGCCCGTAGCCCCGAAGATGACAAGTGGTATGAGTTTGACGATTCGCGCGTCTCTGAAGTGAGGTCGCCAGAAGATGTGAAGACTGCAGCGGCCTATATGCTGTTCTATCGCCAGCGGCCGTCGTTGTCTGGAGATGGGAAAACTCTGGGCGAGGAAAAGATTGAGAAGCTGGTAGCTGACTACGAAGCATCAGGGGCAAACAACTCGGACGAGTACCCAGAAGGAAAGATAACGACTGTGTCTATGCAGCATGGCGTCACAGGAATGGAGATGGATTCCGAGGGCAACACTAGCGACGCTGGCGACTTTACGCACAACATAAATGGGCTCACAGCGCTAGGAATTGCAAACCACGACTCCCGGAAGAGCAATGCTGGCAACGGAAGCGAGATGGACGATGAAGATACACCGCCCCCGCCAGACAGCAGTCGCAGCAGCATCAGCGGTCGCACAACTGGCACTGATGCAGACAGCGGATATCCATTTGGACCAGACCATGAGCATCCGTTTTTAAACTGAAGTCTTGATTTCATAAATAAACTGTCAACTGGAGCTAATTAATAAACTTAGTACTCTTTCTCCGCAGGCACGGCGTGTGTCTTGATGATCCGAACGTTCTCTCGAGGACGGTTGTTATTATCGGTGTCGACCTTGCCAAGCCCGTGAACGACAGACATCCCCTCAAGAACCCTGCCAAAGATTGTGTGCTTTCCATCCAAATGCGGCGTGGGGGCCAAGGTGATAAAGAACTGGCTTCCATTGGTATTTGGCCCGCTGTTTGCCATGCTAACGACACCGGCACCCGTGTGCTTTAGCTCATTTGTGATCTCGTCACCAAACTTGCCGCCGTAGATCGATTCTCCTCCTCTCCCGGTTCCAGTAGGGTCGCCGCCCTGGATCATGAAATTCTGGATAATCCGATGGAACATAACCTTGTCGTAATAGCCGCGCTCAGCCAGGGTGTAAAAGTTTTCACATGTCCTGGGTGCTTCGTTCCAGTACAGCTCTATGGTTATTTGTCCAAGACTCGTTTCGAGTACAACGTTGTCCTTTTGCATGGTAGCTTGTAAGCCTGTTTTTGTTCAAACTCTTGTACAATTTGTAAAAACGATCGGAGAATGTGTTTCCACATCCAAAAAAAAAATGAAATGGCCATTCTATAGTTCGTACTTGTAGAGTTAGCTTCAAATTGCAAATTATGGACTTTGATCTGACTGAGCAGCTATGGATGAGGGTCTTAGGCGCTTTCGAGTTGCCTCTTCAGGTCGACGATCTGCTGGCGGTGGTCTTCTGGAAGCTGCGCAAGTTGTTCATCCGTAAGACTAAGCAGCTGCTTCAGTACCTCTGCATTGTTCATTTCAGTGGACGAGTTTTCCGGAGGCGCCGAAGAAGTGTTATGGTCGTCATACGAAGGCGTGGCAGATCCGTATGTGCCTGGCGAGGCCATGTTTCTGTTGGAAGCTGGTTCTGAATAAGCATGGTTCTGCATCGGAGACCGCTGTTGAGCAAACGGAGGCGATACAGGCATCCGACTGCCCATTGCTTGTGGTGGTGGCGGATGCCTTGAATGGGGGTTTGGCATGTGCGGAGGGCGCATGGCTCCTGAAGGCATATTATAGCCGCCTCCCTGGTTGCCGCTCTTGATCCGCGACAGAGTGTTCCGGTCAACCATATTGAGCGCCTCTAGCGAGCTTAGTAGCGCATAAGCAAGCGCAGGGTTCTTTGAAAGCTCCTCTTTGGCCTTGGTGGTATTGACATTTGCAAACGATCGGAACTGCACCAAAAGGTCGTTCTTCTGCTGGTCGTCGAGCGAAGCCATTAACCCATCGACCTGTTCTGGCCGAATTGTCTTGGAAAAAGACGTGGAAAAAGGTGCTTGTTCGGTCGGAGGCGGCCGCGATATATGAGATCCTCCACCCCCACCACCTCCTACGCCGCCGCCACCGCTACCGCTTATCGTTGTGCCATCAGTGCCGAGGTAGCGCCTGACCCTGTCGCGGTCGGCGTATCCGATCTTGATGTTACGTCCATCGACCTGCGTATCGTTCAGATTATTTATAGCGCTGGCTGCCGTGTTTACGTCGACGTATTGGCAAAACCCAAACCCCTTTGCGCGGTTTGTAACCTGATCAAATATCAGCTTGATATCCACAACAGGCCCGGCAAGCTCAAGGACCCGTCGCAGCTGCTCTTCTGTGGTATCATACGCTACATTTCCAAGAAACACAATGTTGCTTTCCTGTTGTGCCTCGAATCTGTAATCCATCATTGCGTTTACGTCTTTTTATTTTCCACAATGGCAGAAAAATGCATGCAATGGACAAGAGGATAAAGAGAAATGGTCTTTATATATTGAACAAAAGCGCACTGGCCGCCGGATAACGGGCCCCTTTCCGTTTTACGCTTTGAACGCGCATTTACAACCGGATATTGAAAGGGATAAATCACGTGCCATATTTTTACGCTGCGAGATTAGGTTCGTTCAAAATGATCCAACAACACCCGCTCGGTGCGATTGTCTTAATGAGAATCCATTGACCTGAATTTGCATTTACTCGCAGGTATACTGAAACGTGCTTCCGCGAGAGGAAGGAAATTGATCGATTGCTATCAGCAGCATTGTGGCTAAAATTGACACCTTGAAGGAAGGGAAACGTTCATTGCGGTAGGCAGGGCAAACATCCACGTTTCAATTGATGCCAAAAGCTGCTGCCCGAAATCAGTCAGTGTTTGTTGCGTATAAAGACCACACCACCCCGTATGGAAGTAACAGGAAAAAGGGGCGTTGTGTTCTTTTTGGGGAGCAGTGTTAGCTTCTCACAGCCAGTGGGATGGTTGGCATGTGAAAGCCGTCTTGCTCACTGGTCGTCCCAATGCTAACGGTTAAAAAGGGCAAACGATGGGACCGCCGCTCGTTCTTCTCTTCTTTCTTTCTTTCTTTCTTTCCTTGTTCATTTTATTTTATCACCGCCTTGGCATTTCCTAGCAACTATATTGTCTTTCCACCATTGCAACTGTTTATATCGCACCCAGTAAAGGAAACACCCTTCTGTTTTTGCACAATCATCGTTTCTACAATGCCTTCTACAAACACCGAAAGCAGCGGGCCCTGGGACTCCAAGCTTCAGCAGTTTCATGGCGGCCAAGACTGGGCGTTTCTGGACAACTTTGTCGAGGACTTTAGCGTGACAACCAATGCATTTGGCATGCCCGAGTCCGGGAAGCTGGCAGCTGTCGAGTCAGTCCAGCACAGCCACCATTACCCACCCGCCGACCAGGAGCCGGCCAAGACGTCGCTTGCGCGCTTCCTGTGGCCTACCGAGTTCGAGACTGACCGCGACAGGCTGATTCTGGGCAACGGCGCTAGCGAGCTCATCGACCTCGTCATTCGCATGGCGCCCGCTGGCACATGGAAGCCCGGGCCGTTCCTTACACAGTACAAGGAGTACGAGAGATCGGCACACAACAACGGATTCGACCTCCTGTCAAGCGGTGCGCCCGATAAGGCAAACGTGGTCTGCCTGGTTAACCCGTGCAATCCAACCGGCGATTTTCTTGATCTGCCCAAGCTCAAGCAGTGGATCGATGACAATGCGCTTCCAGGCGGCTATGTCTTGATAGACGAGTCGATGCAGCCGTGGCACTCGCCCGAGTTCCGCGACCACTCGCTCGTCAGCCAGCGCGAATACATCCAGGGCCTGTACCGCGAAAAGGGAATTTCAGTCTTTGTCATGCACTCTTGGACCAAGCTGTGGTGTTGCACGGGCCTTCGCCTTGGCTCTGTCGTTTGCCCTACCGCAGACCATATGCGCGCAATCAAAAAGATCCAAGTCCCGTGGTCCGTCAACACAGTTGCCCTGGCATTCCTCAATGCCGTTGTTTCCGACAGCGTGTACTTGAGAAAGACCTGGAAGATGATTCCCGTTTGGCGCCACCAGAGCATCAGCCGTATTGCTGAACTATTCCCCGACTGGAAGTTCCACGGCCGCGAGTTCCTTTCGTGGATCTGGATCGATACTGGGTCCGAGGACACCGCCCAAAGGGTCGTTGACTGCGCTCGTGCTGCTGGCGTTCCTGTGAGAAACGGTCGCCAAGGATACTCGTTGCCCACGTTTATTCGCATCGCCGTGCGCGAGCCATCCAAGGTTGATGTGCTTGTTGAGGCTCTCAAATCTGTTTGATATCAACACATGTCAAAACTGCACTGGCATGTGGGTTGGTTGAATAAACTCTAATTGTAACATCTATGAACATGTGTGTAGTTTAGTTACTCAAAATTATGAGGAGAAATGAAATAGATACTAGTGTGTAACCTGGAGCGATTGTTGCTGAACAAGCAGATAGTACGTGCCCTTGATAGCCAGCAGCTCATCGTGGGTACCG
>JANBOT010000284.1:0-10569 GCA_027575385.1 Coemansia sp. RSA 2399 | reverse complement strand
TCGCCCTCGCCCTCGCCTTCGCTATCGTCGTCGAGCTTCATGTCCTCAAGAAGCTCCTCCAGAGGAACCTCAGGGAGCTCGTTCTCGTCATCGTCGTCTTCGTCCATGTCGCTCTCTGTCGCTCCTGTCGGCTTGGCATGCACAGCGTCCTTGTAAAGATTAACTCCCGAGCGCAGCTCAGGATCTTCCTCGAGATCGCGCAAGAACGCCTCAAAGTCGACCTCCTGCTTCTCCTGATCCTGCTTCTTGGGCGCGAGCTCGCCATCGTCCTTGCTGAGCGACTTGAGCCTCCAGTTGCGGGGCTTGCGCTTGCGCCGGCCCTCGGGGTACGTCTTCTTCACCAGAATGACGCTTGGTATGTCGTCGGGGTTGAGCCTGTCAAAGTTATTGTCGTTGATATTAGCCGTTAGCAGATCGTACCCGAGGACAGAGTCGCCGACCTTAAGTATGCCGCCCAGGTGCGAGCGCACAATGATGACATCGTCGTTCCTACCGACATCTGCCATGCGCTGGATCGTGATGTCTGCCAGCACGAGCCGTCCGCTGCGCGGGCCGACCGGATCAACATCCATAACATAGAACTGCTTGAGGTCGCGTCTTCCGCTAACAGACTTGACGCTTTCCTGGCGCCAGTACGACATTCCAGAGAGCTCTGCCTTTTGTAGAGTCTTGGTATCGATCAGATGCACCGAGCTGCCGACACGCGTGCACAGCACAAGCGGCGCAATCTGGCCCAGCGCGTTGGCCATCTTCTTTGGCATAGCCACTAGATCGTCCTTACAGATGGGGATGATTTCGACCGAATACGTGAACTTGTAGTTAGATGTACCGTTATGAATGTCGCTGGAGATCAGCTGCTCCGATGTCTTTGACCTTGTCGGAACCATGCTTCCAAGAAACTCGACCATCTTGATTGCGTGCGCGCGCTGGGCAAAGTGGAAGTCAAGGCCGCCCTTGACCTCCTTGATGTTGATCGTATCTGCGTGCGCGCTGTGCTTGAGGATGAGCTGCTCCAGATAAAAGAAGGTTCTCTGGTGGTCAACCTTTTGTCTGACCTGCACCATGGCCTTCCACATATTCTGTGCCATGACTCGGGTGCAGTCCGGGCACATCATCGAAGCCACCACGTATTCAACCTCGAACGCCTGCTGCAGAATCGTCGCTGCAAAGACCTCCTTTTGGATGGTCAGCTTTACCTTGATGCGCCTGGAGTGCGGCTCAGTCCAAATAAAGCCAGCATCAATCAACCGCACTTTGGTCAGGCCCTTCAGCTTCTTCAGACACAGCGCAAGCAGCTCGCGGCTCTCGAGGTCGCATGTCATCCAGGTGGCTGGCGGCTGCAAATAACGCTCGCAGTTCTTGCACCAATGGACAGTGGCATGCTTTGGGATGCCCTCGGTAATATCGACTATCGAGCGCACACAGTTCACGCACATGTTTGCGGGGTTTGGCGGTATCGCCGTGCCGCACTCGCAGCACAGGATAAGCTGCTCTCTTGCTTCGGGGGTGTATTCCATCTGGCCGTTGTCAAGTAGCTCTAATAAATGGAATAGTGACAAAACAGTAAAAAATAAAAGGAATAGCTGTGAATAAAGGGATAGAAAGAGAAAAAGCGTAAAAGTCAATAGCCTTTATCCTAACACATAATGCTTGAGAACCGCAGCGAAAAAAAAAAAATTAATTGATCGATCCCGCTAAATGATCAAATCAGCTAGAGATAGGGGGGAATTACACACAAGAAATTGAATTCCCTGGTATTGCGTGCTGTTCTGCCATTGCATTCTTGTCTGCATTGAATATGAAAACGTAGGGAGGGTAAGTAATAGTGCGCTGCGTAATAATTAGTTCGTATCCGTTTCCAACTATACGTACCAGTGCACAAAACATTCCGGCTGAAAAAAATACGCATTCGGCGGCTCTCTACCAAGGATAGCAAAATGCTTGCTAGATAGTCGGCGTTGCATTAATCCATTGACAGACGAATACAGCGACAATTGGCAGAATAGCTGATACATGAAGCCGGCCGACAATGCATATTTTGTAGCTTGTTTTTATAGTGAGAAATGACATTATTTCCCCGGCGGCTCGAAGAATCAAAGGTCGTGCGCTTGAAAAGGAAACCCCAAATATGTCCCGCGGTTAAAAACAGGGCAACCGTGAATCAAAATATCAAAACAACTCGACAATTGAAGTGGGCAATGGTTCAATTCCAAGAACAATGCGTCAATATAACCTGTAAACGAGAATAAGGCGGGGGGAGAGAAGGGACGTGCCACAAACTAAAGAGGGAAAGGGGGCTGTTGCTCACAACCAGACGGCAAGCCTTCCCGAGGGTACGTGCTCTACCTCCCTCGCCAAAAGTCCATCCATGATAAGGGGACAGGAAATGAAACTGATTCAAGAGAAATCCCTCACTTGGTCCAAGGACACGCGGACTACGCAATAGTCGAGACCATACGGTATGCATGCCGACAGCTCACAGGTATTGAAGCCCGCCTTCTTAAAGGGCCTTTGCATGGAGCTCGCACATGCTGCATTCCTTTCCTCTTTCCAATAGTAGCGTATTATTATTATTTATTTCCAGTGCATGATTGTTTTCTTTCTAGCTTTGTGACAAGGCGCCTGCACTCTGAAACCATCACGCACTCGTACAGAAGAGCCCTAAACCACCACTAGCAAATACTATACAACTTTTCTATTGCGTGTTTACATATATCAGCAAAGCTTCACAGAATGAACTCTAGGCAGTTGAAAAGACACTCGCTCGCGTCCCCGGTACGCAAGAGCGACATTCGCGTACTTTCAGCCGACCAGACCGAGTACGCCGCGCAGAACGCATTCGTTCCAGCGCAGAGCACAGGATCAGGGGACTCGGACGATCTCTGCTACCAGCGACTCAAGACGTGGTTGCATGTGGTCGGCGACTACCTGGAGTACTTTCGGAGCATGGCAGCTGCTGAACTCGATCTTGCCACAGTGTATGCGCGTATTGGCGACATACTGAAGGTGCCCTTCCCGGAGAGCGCAATGCTCCTGCCAGCCAACGGCGGCGACGGCGTCCAGACCGTCACGTGGAAGCTCAAGGCGTTTCAGCAGCTGATGGTCGAAAGCCACTGCGCGATAAGCCAGACCACAAGGAAAAGCACGCTGGATGAGCTGGACAGCCTGAGAGGGGAGGCGACGAAGATGCTGGATTCCTACGTAGTGTCCATGCACCCCATACACAATGCGCTGGAGCAGTGCAAGCTGAACATCCAAAAGCGCACGGAATTGCTGGAGGTTGCAATTGAAGCCGCAAGAGATCCCTTGCAGCGGCGCAAGGAGACTGTGAAGGACCCTTTTATAATCAATCTCGAGGTTGAGGCTCTTTTGCGGAAGCGCGCAGAGCTGGAGAACAGACTGTATGCGTCGTCCGTTGCGCAGCAGATTCAAATCAAAGAATTTGAGTGCCGATTCATCGAAAGGCTCTCTGCAGTCGTGAGCGGGTTTATGGATCTTGTAAGCGCCCGTCATAAACGGCTGCGTCAGTCTGCAAAAAGCAACGTCCGTTCGCTTGGTACTTTTGACGCAGCTTTGGAGTGGTCGCATTTCAGCACCGAGTTTGAAAACGTGCTCGACAGACCGCAGAGCACGCACGGCAACGCAACAGCTGGCAACTACGGATATCCAAGCAAGGACAGCGACTGGGTGCGGGTACTGCGGCAAGGCGTCGTCGCCCTGAAGGAGCAGGGACCGCTCTTCCGCAGCACATGGCAGTCCAAGTATGGCGTACTGACAACTCGCGGATACTTCCACGTCTTCCGCTCCCAGGGCGACGTTGTGCGCGGCGCGCCAGAGACGTCTGTGTTTCTGCCACGCGCGCGCATAACAATGGTGCGCTCGGGGACGCTGCAGATCAGCTCGGGAAGCCGGTTCAACCGCTGTCGCATTATCATCCAGGACGGCACCGCCAGCCTGGACAACTGGAGGCTGCTGATGGAGAGCGCCTGCTATCGGAACTCCAACGACATGCAGTATTCAGCGGAGCCTGGTTTAGCAACGCCCGAGACTAGTGCGGACGAGTCCTCGGACCCTGCTTCTGAGAAGTTCAGCAACACACCGCGCGCCACCGCGAACCGGATGGCAAAGGCCAGAACTAGTGGCAAGCGTTCTCTAGACACTCCGACCGGAGTACCAGGTCAGATGGCAGAGGATGTCGCGGCCACACCAACGCGCCGTGGAAGGCCGTTCTCTGTTGACGCATCAATGCTTGCGCAGACACCGCTTGGATACGGACAGTTTGGAAGGCCGGTCTCATTCACGCCAACGCAGGACATATACCTACAACCTCTGAGCACAATCTCTGGCGCTGCAACAGGCACGCCGCTCAACAGACATGGAGCACTCGCAGCGATGAATCTGTCGCCCATTCCAAATGTGAGCGATATCACTGGCTTGGGTGGCTACTCCCCCGACTACACCGACTCTTCAGGCAGAGACGACATGGTGGTCGGGAATGCATCGCCAGCGTCCTCGAGGGACGGGAGCGACGAGGTGTTTGGAAAACCGCAAGCCATTGAGCTGAACTCGACTAATTCATCTGCATCTTCTGGCGCGCCTCATCAGCCAGAGTCGTTGTTCGAGCGCAGCATGTCCCAGGATAGCGAGACGGCGCCCATAGCAAGTCTGCCAAGGCTGCGCAAACGCCGCTCATCAGATGTGCTAGCTAGTCCGCGCGTCGACACCCGCGTTAAGGACAGACGCGTCGGCAGCACTGAGGGCGACTTTTGGCTGTCCGGAAGCAGGCACTTTAGCTTTGCACCTGTGCGTGCAACGCGGTCAGAAGCTGGGTTTGACCCAAGCATCCAGGGGTGGGACAACAGCAGCGGCTCCATCGTCGATCTGAAGCAAGTCCGCCCATATTCATCGTCAGCTGGTTATGTTCCTGGTGGGTTTGGGCTTGGCACAGACATATGGAGCTCCGACGTACTGTCGATTCCAGATCCAGCTGCCAGACGGCCGTTCAGCGAGTGCAGGCAGCGCCCGCGTTCGATGATACTGCATCAGCCATCATCTTGCAGCGACCACGCTGTACTCGACCCCACCAATCCGTACCTTGGCGAGTTCCTTGCCAGCCGCCGCATGCGCAATACGCGAGTCGATTCGTGCACAAGCACTGTGTGCGCGGGGCAGCAGACAACCCTGTGGCGGAGCAGCACGCAGTCGAACATGAGCGGATCCACCAGCATCCATCATCGTGTTGCGTCGCAGCCAGCAGCAGCAACGGCGGCGGCGGCTATTGGCAAGACGTCGCCACCCTTGCAGAAGCTGCTATCTGTCGGCCCATGTCCGCCGATTGCGCCCGATTCGCACGACTCGATTCCCGAGGCCGCCTACGAGTATGACGATACGTGCAGCTAAGGTGTTGTGCGCTTTGGCAGTACCCACCAGCCTGGAACACCGCGATTATTCCACGACAATGTATTGCAACTGAGGGAGGGATACGAATAACCGCAAAGCTATGACGTCAGTCTCCCCACTAGGAATCGGTCCAGCACAGCTTCTGTTGAGTCACCAGTTTTTGAAGTTTTTTTTCTGGTTGGAATGTTGAGAAATCTTTTCTTTTTCGTTCTTATCTTTCTTTTTCGCACCAGATATATTACTTTTTCTCTCGATTCGGATCAGTCACTAATGCCAGCTCAAAAGAACATCCTGCTCCTCGGCTCCGGTTTTGTTGCCGAGCCGTGCCTCGAGTACCTCCAGCGCAGCGGCAACAACCACGTCACCATCGCCTGCCGCGGCATCGAGAAGGCGCAGGAGCTTGCATCCAAGTACCAGAACGCGTCGGCCATCGCGCTGGATGTCGAAAACGACACGGCACTTGAGGGCGCTGTTGCGGCGCACGACCTCACTATCAGCCTGATTCCCTACACGCAGCACGCGCGCGTGATGAAGGCAGCAATCAAGACAAGGAAGCACGTTGTGACGACAAGCTACATCTCGCCAGCGATGCAGGAGCTCGATGCGGCCGCCAAGGAGGCTGGAATCATCTGCATGAACGAGATCGGTCTTGATCCGGGAATCGACCATCTTTATGCGCTTAAAATCATCAATGAAGTCCATGACCAGGGCGGAAAGATCCTGTCGTTTGAGTCCTTCTGCGGCGGGCTTCCTGCGCCAGAGGCCAGTAACAACCCTCTCGGCTACAAGTTTAGCTGGTCGGCACGCGGTGTTCTTCTTGCGCTGCGCAACAACGCGCGCTACTGGCAGGACGGCAAGCTCGTTGAGATCGAGGGCAAGGACCTCATGGACTCTGCGCGCCCCATCTTCATTTACCCGGCCTTTGCTCTTGTTGGCTACGGCAACCGCGACTCGAGCCACTACCGCGAGCGCTACAACATCCCTCACGCTGAGACCTGCGTGCGTGGCTCGATGCGTTACCAGGGCTTCCCCGAGTTTGCAAAGACGCTGGTCAACATGGGCTTCCTTGACGACTCCCCTCGTGAGTCGCTATCAGCTGACGCAGCCGGGGACCTTGCGTGGAACAAGGTCAGCCAGCAGCTCCTGGGTCACTCCAGCGATAGTCCCGACGAGCTGCTTAAGCTGATCGAGGCCAAGATCGAGACGCAGGATCCAGAGATCCGCAAGCGTATCATCCACGGAATTAAGTGGCTGGGAATCACATCGCCAGACGTCAAGGCAGCTAAGCGCGGAACGTACCTCGACGTCCTATGTGCACGCCTCGAGGAGCTGATGATGTACGGCGAGGGCGAGCGCGATATGATCATTCTGCAACACAAGTTCGAGGTCGAGAACAAGGACGGCTCGCGCAACACCCGCACCTCAGTCACGCTGATGTACGGCGAACCCAACGGCTTCTCAGCAATGGCAAAGACTGTTGGCGTGCCCTGCGGCATCGCCACCCAGCTCATTCTCGACGGAAAGCTCACTGCCACTGGTGTTGTTGCTCCCATGACGCCCGACATCTACCAGCCCATCATGGATCTCCTTTCCTCCGAGGGCATCAACGCTGTTGAGAACACCTACTAGCTTCTTTTTGTTGTTAGCTGGATCCTCTGTGCTTTTTTTATGTTTTTAAGATAAAAATGTACGCTCTTGATCGCTTTTATTCTCCTGTTCGTTTTTTTTAAATCTTTCGCATTAACTTTTACTCATTTTCATAATGTCGTTAATCCGCGACACACATCCTCTGACGCTTAAGGTCATGCGCCTATCGCGCCCAGCGCTGTCAGACACACGCCAGTTCCCGCTGGACGGTGGCACCACACCCATTACACTGGCTCTGCAAGAAGCTGAGCTGAACCGCCCGACACAGAGCGGCCAGGTCTTTGGCGACCTTTGTCTGCCAGACGACATGCACCCGCTCGATAGCTTCCCGCTGTCAGAGACTCTGGTTCTGCCGCGGGCCTTTGGAACAATGTATCTTGGAGAAACATTCACCGCGCACCTGTGCCTTTGCAACGAGACCTCTCTTGTTGTGCGCGACATCGGCATGCGCGTAGTGATGCAGACAGCGACGCAAAAGCTATCCCTGTTCGACAATAGTGGTACCGGTCAGCAGCAGCAGCAGCAGCAGCAGGGTGAAGGGCTCAAGCAGCTCCAGGCTGGCCAGCCGTTCAACCTGCAGGTTCTACACGAAATCAAGGAGCTTGGCGTACACATATTGGGCTGCACCATATCTTATCTTTCTGCCCAGGGCGACCGCCGGACATTGCAAAAGTCGTTCAAGTTCCAGGTCTCCAATCCACTAGTTGTGAAGACCAAGGTCAACCATCTGGAGAACGACGTACTTTTGGAGATCCAGGTCCACAATGCCACACAGAACACAATGGCTCTAGAGCGCCTGCGCTTCGAGGCGGCGAACCCGTTTGATGCAGACGATCTCAACACAGTCGATGGCAATGTCCCTGTATGGAGCGGATCCTTGGGTTTCATGCAGCCAGGCGATGTGCGCCAGTATCTGTATCGCCTGCGACCACAACTGCCTTCTGTGCAGATGACTGTTGAGCAAGAGCGCGCTATCAAGTATGCCTCTGCGCTTGGTCGGCTTGACATAGTATGGCGCAGTGCGTTTGGCGGCGTCGGAAGGCTGCAGACGTCGCAGCTTCTGCGCAAGTCGCCGGGAATGTTCTTGATCGAGGTCGAGGACGCACTTGTTCATGGAGCTGAAAAGGGCACTGTGGCATTGGAGGAGCCCTTTGTGGTTCGGGTACGGGTTCGGAACGTCTCTGAACAAAGCATGTCTGTGTCGGCTGTGCTACAGGCGCAGAAGCATCCTATGGTTATATCGTGCGGTGTGGTGCAGCGCAACCTTGGAAGTATAGATGTTGGCGAGACAAAAGAAATGGCAATTGAGTACATGCCCTTGGCATCTGGTGTGCAGCGCATTGGGGCAATGCTACTCTCGGATAGTTTAAGTGGATACACACGGGATGTTGACCATCTCTTGGACATTTTGGTTGCCAGCTGACTCGGAATAAAACACTAGCACATTGTACAAGATTTTGTATTGTGTTTGAGCTGGCGATCCGAATGCAGCAAACAGAACGCACAATGTTTCGTTTGTTCTGCAAGATGCATGGCTCTGTGTCTGTGTCCGCGTTACTTATTTATTATTCACTTTTGTCAGCTTGTGCAACGTGGAGAATGGATTGTTCCTCCGCAAATTTCGCGTGTGAATCTGTGTCATGTTCCCCGCTTAGCTTCTCCACTGCTATGTACATTTCACCCCGCCTTCTTTCTTTATCACCTTTTGAAAAACCATCTTATATTTCTACTCTAACGAGCACTTTCTACTGTTAGAAAACAGGCATACTCCAAAATCAGCCATGGGCTCGTTTCGCATGGCGCTGACAGACGCTGACAAGAAGTGGATTGCAAAGCAGAAGGTGTACTTTGTGGCAACGGCTCCACTGGATAAGGACGGCCATGTGAATCTTTCGCCAAAGGGATACTTGTCGATGCAGATTGTCGGCGACAACCGTATTATTCTGCTCGACGGGCGTGGCAGCGGGTGCGAAACCATATCGCATTTGCGCGAAAACAAGCGCATCACAATCATGATGTGTGCCTTTGACGGCCCACCGCGCATCATGCGCTTGTTTGGAAATGGAACTGTGAATGAGCCTGGGTCAACGCAGTTTGAGGAGCTCTTCCAGGAGCATTATGCGGAAGAGTGGGATGATCCCAACAAGTTCAAGTTTGTCAGAAGCATCATCGACATCCAGGTGCACTTGGTTGGACAGTCTTGCGGCTATGCTGTTCCGTTCATGGAATACAAGTCGGATCGCAAGACGCTGGTTGAGCATCAGAGCAAGAATACCAAAGAGAAACTCGATACAAGCCGCGTCCGCGACAACACTTTCAGTATCGATGGAATCCCGAGCTTCCTTGACGGGACATCTCCCGGAAAGGCAGCAGCCAAGCGCAAGGCTAGCGGCATCATCCAGGCTATTATTCCTTGGGTTGGCGGTGCGGCGGTTGGTGCTGGTGTAGCTGCTGCTGTGTTTAGGAATGCCGCAAAATAAGGATGACTATGCGCACATCTGTGTGTATGTTTCGATTTCTTTTGCTTTGAGAACCCCCTTCGTTTCCTCAAGTCTACCTCTAGCGCATAAATTGCGTGATGAAACGTCACCACGGTCAAAATTCAAGATGGCTTGTGAAAGTTGTCAGCGGAAAAACTCACATTTCACTCTTTGTCTCGGCCCCCTCTTTTTTTTTTTTTAAATTTTTAAAATAAAACCCTAGACATTGTTCACTTGTGTTGCTTTTAAAGAACCTTATTTAGTTGGATTTGATGAACGCGTTGCGGCACCAAAGCATGAGCGACACGATAGACCCACAGGAGACTGGCAGTAGAGCAGACGCAGTACTGCGACGGCGTGGACAGACAGCAACCAGCCCGTACAGCGTCCCTTTGCAAAACACAAAGGGCAGGAAGACACGCAACGGCATGCCATACCTGCAAGCACAAGTTGTACACTACAAGCCGCGGGTGTCTGTGTTGGACAAGGAACTGACGACGGTGAGCTACCATGGCCTGGTCAACTTCCTGCTGCTTCTCCTGTCAGCAACGCTGCTGCGTATGGCAATCGAAAACTACATGAAGTACGGCATTCTCGTCAGCATACCTGGCTCTAACGTGTCGTTCCAGGACTGGATGGCAACGCTGTCTGGATCACTGGCTGTTGCCTGCTCCTTCCTTATCGCATATGTGATCGAGCGCAGGGCGATTCCATCAAAGCGTGATGTGTTGAGCTCCGCCGAATCTCGCGGCAGAGGAAAGGCACGAGCCGTCGGCATTACGGCTCGAGAGCAGCTCACAATCGCAATGCACGTAGCAAACCTTGTGTTTGTCCTTGTCGTGCCCTCGTATCTGACATACTTTTCCATATTTCAGCCAGCTCTCGGAACGGTTGTCATGGCCCTTGCGTGTATCATGTTTCTCAAGCTTTATTCCCTGGCTGCAACCAACTTTGATCTTCGCAGAGCGTATTGTCTTGGCGATGCTCGCCTCGACAACGATCCGCTGCGATTCTCGCGCATCAAGCACTGGAAATTTGATGT
>JANBOT010000283.1:0-10577 GCA_027575385.1 Coemansia sp. RSA 2399 | reverse complement strand
GCGATACGAGGGGAGACAATACAGGCAAAGTAAGGCGAGTGCCACTCAATGAACATGCAGGATTGCTAGTGAAGGACGACATTCTTTGGTTGTCGATTACGCGATGTTTTCCATTGATTGTATTGCGCACACTTTCTTTTTGTGGCATCCATGGAGTGTGGTTCCATCGTCCCGGTGGCCGTCCTCCATTCCACGCCATTCCTTTTTAGGCAATGGCGCGCTTATATTTTCTGTACATGCGCTGCAGATTTATGCTAGACAATGCCTATATCTGGCCAATATCACGCATACTAACTAACGAGCTGTTTTTAGTCAAATGTTGGGCAGCGTATACAGGCGCGTCTCTTTTTTTCTTTCATTTTTCACAAACATCGGCATACCCAATGATGTGGAAGAGTTGTTCCCGATTGAGTAAGTCGCTACTGGTTTTTTTCGCACACTGTCTAGAGACCGACGATTTTCAATCCAAAGGAATGTTCCAGTTGTAGATCAACTGAAATAAAGAATTCTAGAAATTGCACATACCTTTAGTTTGCGCAAACTATACTATTTTCTCTTTCAGCAACAAATGACGGTGGGAATTCTAGTCCGCATCATGTGTCAGATCTTTCTTTTGTATGCACGATTCAATAGAACGATTTTCAGTCAGTTGCATGTTTTTCTTCTGCAGTAGAGATGATCTATACCCGCGATAATTCGGATAGAAAAAGAGTGGGAAAACCTTTGAAAAATGTGCAATCAACAGACAAAAACCTGGGGGCTGATAATGCTCAATGCGATTTACTTGTAGTGTTTTTGAAAAAGGAAGGCGACTAGCGTAGATCGCAGCAATGATTGGCGCAACAAAGATGGCAACTTGGCAAATTGCGTCAACTTTTGAAAGTTTCCAAATGCTCAAACGCAACCCCCAACAACAACAACATAATCCGCCATATTTTTTTATCTTGAGGTAAAAAACTATTGGTTCATTTGATGCGGCAAAGTGTTCCGCGGTTCTGGGGCGCCTAAAGTCCGAATACACCAAACAATGCTGTGGCAAACAATGCAATGCAACCATCACATGGCGATGCGCACTTATCTGACGTGTGAAACATATCGAAAATGAGCAGCAAATACGTTAAATATAGAGTGGAGGCGTGCCGAATCTGCAATTGAATGCGCATTTTATAGCCACTCACCCGCCAACTAATGAAAATCCGGACTTTAAGAAACATCTTCCCGGCAACTTGTTGCGCATCTATTGGCCGAACGATTGCATTGTTTTGTAACGAGTTCAATCGCCAGGCGCCATGGAATCCGCAAAAAAAGATTCTAGAAAACCCCTTTCACCATGTTCGCAATCAGCGCGCATCAATTGCGCTAGCCTTTCGATCATCCAAACGCCGGAAGCGAGCCCGGGTCAACAGCAGTCCATCCAATTCAGTTGATTTGACTTGCCATCGTTTACAGATTTATGCTGAACACGAACCATCAAATCGTGGAGAATATTGCGTTTGGGGATAATCAATAGGGAAAACAAACAAGAGAAGAAACATGAACCTTCACAGACGTAGTGTCTTTGCAAAGGCACACACTTTAGAAACAGAAAGGAGGAGCTTAGCTGGATAGATAAAAGGAAAAAAAAATAATAGGGCGCATAAAAAACAAACGAGCTGTAGTAACGTGGAATGCAAAAGGCTAGGCGAAGCGAGAGGCCAAGGAGAACAAACAGAGGTGGTGGGGGCCCTCTGGCAGCGATGGGCAGCGGTTTAAAAGGAAACAGAGAATCGAAACGTTCGTTGTGCAGAAGAAGAAAGGGAATCTGTGTTATCGTTCGGCGGTGCGGTTCCTTTAAATAAGCAGCTACACAAGACAGGCACGCCCCAGTGCCAACAGATAATGAGATCATAATAACTTCTTTCCCGCTGCAGTCCTTCGCTCGCGGTCGGGGCTGGTCCGATAAACTCCCGGATTTAATATTCCCTGCGCGCAATTTTCTCACGTTTCGAGATGCTGTCCATATCCAGCATGTCCTCCTCCCTTTCCTAGCCCCTCAGTTGCCATATACGTGCGCCTCCCTCTGAACGTTGACTTTATTCGCCTTCCTAGTGTGGGGCCGTGCGAATCGCCTCGCGCGCGGCACGGATAAGAGGCGCCAGCGAGCGCAGGGGATCCGCCTTTTGCAAGAAGGGATGGCGCAAAAGCTCGGTGGCATTCGGCCGCTTTTCAGCAGTGACCTCGAGCGCCATTCCGAGGAAGTCTCTAAACACCGTAGAGAGACTCTCGGGGTTCTGGATCTTTGGAGTTCCTGTTGTTGCAATCAAGTAAAGCGCCCGCAGCGGGTTCTCGTTGAGATACGGCGGCTCACCCTCGACCATCTCGATCGCCATGATGCCAAGCGACCATACGTCAACCTTGGGTCCGTACTCCTTGCGCATAACGACCTCGGGCGACATCCAGTACGGAGTGCCTACCATTGTCGTACGCTTTGCTAGCGTGTCGGTGAGCTGGGCGCAGAAGCCAAAGTCTGTGAGCTTGATATCGCCGTTCATCGACAATAACACGTTGTCGGATTTGATGTCGCGGTGGATCACGCCCTTTGCATGCAGATGCTCCAGGCCCTCCAGAGTCTCGCGGCACACGGTTGCTATCTGGCCCTCGGTCATCAGGTTGTTTGTTACGACATCTGTCAGACTGCCGCCCTCCATGTACTCCATCACAACCCACAGGTCGCCGCGATGCAAGAAGCTGTCGATGAAGTTGACAATGTTCTTGTGCTTGCTCTCCCGCATCACCAGGATCTCGTTGATGATAAGATCCTTTTTCGGTTGCTTCTCCAGGTTCATCTGCTTGATTGCAACAATGTTCGGGCTGCCGACTGGCTGCGCTGTGTATACACCGCCAGACGCCCCCTGGCCGATCTTGACAAAGTTGCGATAGAGCAGCATCGGGTCGTTCGGGTTGCATATCTGTTTCAGGCGATCGACAACCTCGTCAGTCGTCGGCTGGTTGCTCTGCCGTGGACGCGGGCGGGCAATTGGCTGCTGCGCACTTGCAGGCGCCACGCCACCGGGCCCGGCACCAGGTACCGCCGCATGCATGGGGATCTGCGGCTGCTGCTGGACACCCGCCACGCCTTGCTTTGGCATTGTTTTGTTGCGTTGGACAGACGTCGGCTGCATTGCCTGCTGCTTTTGCTGGTACACGGCCTGCTGCTGCATGGACTGCTGCATGGGCTGTTGTTGCTGCTGCTGTTGCTGTCTGTACGCGTCAGGACCAGGCCCATTCTTCAGCTGGTGGTTGCTTGGCTGCTTCTTTACGCTAGAGATAGAAGCACCATGTGCATGGCCCATATACTGTTGCTGTTTTTGTTGTGGTTGCTGTTGCTGCTGAGGGGCATTGTAGTCCCGCGACTTTCCTGGAAGCGTGATGCCGCGCTTAAGATTCTGTTGCTGATCCTGGATCGCCTGCTGCTGCTGCTGCTGAGCCTGGTAATTTGGCATCTTGGGCTGAGTATAATGACCCTTGCTGGCAGCAGGAGTGGTTCGCTGCTGGCGATACCTGGTTTGATCGGCGTCTTCGTCAAATGCACGTGCAACCTGACCCATGGCAGCACTAGTCTGCTGCTGCTGCTGCTGTTGTTGTCTCGAGCCGTCGCTGTTGGTGTGCTGGTGGCGGTAGGGCGCATGTGCCGCTGGACCACCGGCACCCACATAGCCAGGGGCACGGGTGCTGCTCTGGTACTGCGGCGAGTACTGATCGGTCTGGTCAGGCTTCGAATAGCTCGTGTTGATATTGGACGGCTTCTTGCGTAAAGTCTGCTCGCCAATATGCGGGAGCTGGGGTGGCGGCGATGTGTTGTATTCCCTCTGGGCGTACATCAGGTTCTGGCCTGCAGCAACATTAGACGAGGTGGATGAGGTGGACGACGGCGTCGTGGCTGGCTGGTGGGGGCCGCCTTCGCTTGGAGACGCTTCCTCGTTCTCCAGGGCCGCCATCTTCCTCCAGACCATGTCGTCGTGGTGCTTTGTGTTTTCCTGGTAGAAGCGCATGACTTCGACGACAGCTTGTGGGTTGGCCTCCTGATCCTGCTTGGAGATGCCAGCCTCGCGAAGCATGACGGACCATTCGCGCGGAAGACCCTATTATCGCAGTGAAGTAAGAAAGACAAGCAGGGGCCCGTTTCGTGGCAAGGGGAAAGAAAAAAGTAGGGAGTTTGCACAGCGCAGTATTAGCAATCAATGTAAAGAACAAGCTGTATCTGGGTTTGGATCAGCGCAGATTGGGCAAAAACAATATACGAAAGCAAAAACAAAAGCAAGGAAGAATGGCAGTAGACGCAAGCAGCGCAAAAGCGGATATGCGTAACGCAAAGCCCTTACTGCGTTCTTGTTCTGCTGCTTGGTCCATGCATGGGTGGTGGGCTGGAGATCAAGCAGTGGGGCTAGGAAAAAAAACCCCTCTCTCTCGCTGTAAAGGAGAAAAATGAACGCACCAGCTTTCCAATCAGGACAGGCGGTCGATCCCTCAAAATAGAAAGCATAACTTTTTTTTCTGGACTGGAAGGGGAAAAAGCAGCAGGCTCTTTTGCACTCGCACTCTGTGTGGAAAAAGCAAGACAAATAAACGATGGCGATGCTCTTATTCTCCCGTGTGCACATGGGAATCTCCACAAAGCATGGGGCAAACAGCAGAAAGAACGCGAGGCACTCTCGCAGCATGCTGCCCACTGTGACTGTGGGACGAGAGGCTGAAAGAAGAACCAGCGAGTGAGAGAAGCAAAAGGGCGCCTCATCAGAAGCACGGCATGGGGGGATATTTGGGCCCCAGCCAGGAGAACGAGGCTGAAATAGCCAGAGGATAAATAGTTTGTGCCGTGGACATGCTTGCAAGCATGGCAGCGGGAGCAGGCCGCACATGGGACACGCTGGTCGCCATCTCCACAAGGCAAGACATGCAGAACAAGAAAGACCTGGCACAGAAAAGACTGGGCTCATGCAGCGTGACCTTACCGTAAACTCACCGGTCTCGTTGTTGAAACCGACATGCGTCAGGTGGATAGGGTTGTAGGGAGCAGAGATCTCCGAGCGGCTCTCTCCCGACAGCGAGTCTACACAGCAGCAAAGAAGGTACAGCAAGGCAGATAAAATACTTTAGCTCCACAGGTCGCTCGGAAATAGAGAAATAATAAACGGCGCATGAGGACCAACACAACACCTGTCTCTCTCCCCCCCACACACAACATACACACGAGACACCCCCTCTCGCATCAATAGAAGAACTTACCAAGCATCGACGAGAAAAGCTTGTTCACGGCGCCCTTGAAGGATTTGTTGCTCTGGTTAGAGTCGGACTGGATGGGCTCCAGCTGCCCCAGGTAGGTGCTGTTGAGCGGCCTGCCATCGGAGTACTTGCGGGCGGACGTGCTGCCGGTTGTCTTGCTGCGCTGCAGAGAGTTTGGCGGGCCGGATGGGCCGTAGCCCGACTTCTTTGGCGGCGGCGGTGCTTTGCGCACAGGAACCATGCCGTGGGCCTCCTTGGGCTGCGACACCATGCTTCCGCCGTTGGAGTAGGCGGTGACAGAGCTGACAACAGACGACGGGACGTGCGAGCCAGAGCCAGAACCAGAGCCAGAGTGCTTGTGTGCCTGGGGTGGCGATGGCGGGCTGCGCCGGGGGATAAACGCCTCGGGCATCTCGTCGTAGCGGGACTCTTCGAATTCCCGATCGTCATCGTGTTCGCCGTACATTGGGTCGGGATGGCGGGCGTGGTATGCCGAGGCGCCGTTGTGCGACGCTCCTCCGCGGGGGTGTCCTTCGTTCATCTCGACGGTCCTTTTTTATTAGGCGGGCGATGAGAGAAAAATAGGGGCGGTAGAATTAGAGATTAAAAAGATGCAAAGAGGCCAGAAAGAGAAAGAGAGAGGGGGGAAATACGGCTTTTTCAATAAAGACCAGGAACAAAAAAAAAAGTAAATAAAGCAAGACAAGAGACGAAAAAAGAAATTCAGTTGCAAGAAAAAGTTACAAGTGCTATTCTTGGACTTTACGCGCTGCTCGCCCACCCTCTTCTTTTTTTTTTCCCAGTGAGGATATCTCGCCGCTTTTGACTGGAGGAGAGAGGTAGAGTTTTTTTTATGAGGACTGTACTGTGCTGAGCTGATGGAAGCACTACGGCGGGGGGAAAGAAGCAAAAGTATAATATGGCCACAAGCGAGAAAGGGAGAAAGGAAGAGAGGATCCTTCTGGCGCTGCTGCCGAAAGGAGCCTTTTCCTTCAGCTCATGGAGCACGAGCAATTTCCTATGCGCGGATCCTTGTTCCGGACTACCACTGTGCCCCAGTGTTTATTTATGCTCTGCGTGTCGCGCATAAGCTGAAAGAGAGGGCATCCAGGCAGAGCAGCCTGTGCATCTATTTCCAGGCCATTTGGGTCCGCTACTTTTTTCTTCTTTTTTTTTCGCTGCAACTGGCGGGACCCGAGCTGGCGATGCCGTGCGTCCGGACGCGCAGGTCAGAACCCAGCTCTGCAGCATCGGCTGGTGCCTCCAAGAGACCTTCCATCCATCGCTTTGCACGCAGCAAAAAGCTGATCAAGCGAGCCGATAGGCCGCATCAGGCTCGGCTCGCTGGCGGGCGAATCAGAACAGCTGGCAAAAGAACGCGCGTGCGAGGACAAAGCAGGAGAGTGCCTCAAATTTTCCCATCCTTTCCAGCAGCCACAGCCTTTTCTGTATTTTTCTTTCTGCCCCCCCTTTCGTTTTTGCCTTAAAACAAAAAAAAAAAAAACCCTGTGCATCTTTTTTTCAAACAGAAGCGAGCCCGCGATAACCGCCAAAAGCTCATACAGAAAATAAGCGCAAGCGCACAGACACACAGCCATGAAAGCAGAGACGCCCTCGCGGGCCGAGCAAGGTAAGGCTTCCGTCCTCCTGCAAAGGCGGTCTTATTCCCCTCCCCCATGTCCGCTGGAGCCGCAAGAGGAGCTGTGGGCGACACCGAGACATGCGCGACGCCGGCGCCCCGCATCGCAGACAATCACTGCCGGTCTACGCTGGCGACATGGCAGGGGAAAAGCAGTCCCAATCGAGTGAGGGCGCTCATCACCCTCCCCCTTGCCGCCGCTCGCTTAAAGAACACTGATGCTCGCGAGAGACGGACCGGCTCCCCTTGCTGTATGCTTGCTTCTTGCTACCAGTCCCAAATCCGCCGGTGGTTGCATCGGGGGGCGGGTGCTGTCCAATCCACAATGCATGCGCTATCCGCCTGCACAAGCCTCCATTAATATTCTTATCAGCAATGCTGTTGCTTTTCTTTGCTTCATCTGCCCCCTGTAGAGCTAAACTTTCTCATTGCGCATTACCTGTCGCTGGGTCCGCTGCGGGAAGCCGCGCTACCGCTCAGACAGGCGCTAGAGAGTGCGCCGTCGATGCTTCCGGCGCGCTATGACTGGCTTGGCGAGACCCACTCCAGGCGATATGACGAGCTTGTGCGCGAGTTCCCGCATGTAGCCCGCGACGAGCTGCTTAGCGTTGTGCAGGCAATAACCAGCCGCGATTCGTCGGCGCTGCTGACCGCCGGCGGAACCGTCCTTGGGCGGACGTGCAAAAGGCGTCAGCGTGACGCCACAGATGGCGCGCTTTCTTCAAGTAAGTATATTTTGTGCTTTGATCGGTTGTGTGCGAGTGATTGTTTTCGCCTTCCGCTGTGCTAAAAAAAACCATCCACACTCACCTTTGTTCTCGCTCGCTTGGAATCCAAAAAAAAACCCCCACTTTCATCTAGAACTACGGCGACGTGTGTGCAATCCGCACAGGCCGTTGCAACGACAGACCTGCTTGCCGCTGTCAGTCTTTGCCTCGTTCAAAAAGCTTGCGCGCTGCCACGGCCACAAGTTCGCGACCTTTTGCGTTCTTTTCGACAGAACTAGCCGCAGGATGATCACCGGCAGCGACGACTATCTTGTCAAAGTGTGGTGCACGCAGACTGGCTATCTGATAAACACATTCAAAGGCCACCACGAAGTCATCACGGACATTACGCTCAACGTCGAAAATACGCTTCTTGCTTCTGCATCCGCCGACGGAACCGTGCGCATTTGGAACCTCAAGACTGGCGAGCCGCGCGCAGTGCTCATTGCAAACCCACACGGCCGGACAAAGAGCATCACTGATGTCAAGTTTTCGCCGTCGCCACGAAAGGAAATCCGTTTTCTGGCAACCATTTGCGACGATGGCCTCTGCAGGCTCTATCGCTGGGACTGCGATACGCTGACTGTCAACACAACCCCGATTATCATCGATGGCCGACCCGAGAACCGCCACGTTGTTACCAGCTTTGCATTCAATCATACCGGCTCCAGGTTCGCCATCGCCACATCCACCGGCTACATCAGCATCTATTCCACAATAGCCGACGTTGGCAACATCTCTGGAGACTTGCACGACTGGGGCACGCCCAAGCTTATCACGCGAATTGCCGCGCATGACGAGAGCATCACATCGCTTGTTTTTAGCGAGAACGGCGAGATGTTTCTCACTGGTTCGTCCGACGGCACCGTAAAGGTGTGGAAGTGCGCTGGCGCTGATCTTACGTGGACGCCGACCTCGCTTGATATCAAGGAGCCCATCCCAGACGCCAATGACATTCCAGACATTGTTTTGAATAACCAGCAGACGGACTTGTCTCGGCAACTTCCCGCTGCTGCCCAACCAGCACTGCCGGTCCAGCCGATCCAGCAAGTACCCGAAGTACAGAACACTACAGACGACTCGTTACCCCCACAGCAACAACAATTGCAACAGCAGCAACAGAGACGGAACTCGACGATCGCTGGAAACACCCACGCAGCCGAAACCAACATTGAGCCACAGACACACGGCGAACAGACACCCGACCATGCTAGTGTCCCAAACAGCACGCCGCTGAATAACGGCGAGCATACTCAAGCCCCCGGCGCAGTTGTCGAGCCAGTTGCCAACAACGGCACGGATGCAGGGCCGCCGCCCGCACCGGTGGCTAACAACGCACCGCCAGCACCAGCTCCGGCAGTAAGGCGTGTCGAAACCAACCAAGTTGCGTGGATATGCGACAGCTCGCGGGTAATCGTCAGCAACAACATTGGAACCGTCGCTGTTTTTGATTTAAGGACAGGCAAGGAGTGCTGGCGGAAGCGGGCTCACAGTGTTGTAGAGGTATACGTTTTGATTCCGCATCCAACCGACCCGCGGATTGCTGTTTCTGGTGGGTACGACGGCCGCGCAATCATATGGAACGTCGATACTGGCGACATTTTGCGCGAGTTCAGGGTTGGCGAGCTGATTTACGACGGATCGTTCTCAAAGGACGGGCTAAAGTTTGCACTGACCTGCGACACTGGCGCCGCTACACTGTTTGGGCTGGGTCCTGGCTGGGCATACGATGACGCCAACAAAATGCCCGAGCAGATGTTTGACAACGACTACACTGCTACGATCATGGACGAGAACCACTTTGTGGCGGACCAGCAGACCCAGATCCCTTCGTATCTCGTGCCACATAGTGCGCTGATGGACTTTGACGGCCGGGTTTATCGAATCCAAAAGGGCCCGCGGTTTGGTCTAGGCATTGAAATCGGAGTGGACTGGCCAAGGTTCCAGCGCGAAGAGGCTGCTAGAATGTCTGCTCTGAGCGTTGAGCTGGACCACGCTTACCTTGACTACCGGGCTGCCCAAGCGCCGATATCCGAGGTGCATTCTCGGCGTCGTGGTCGCCGGAGAGGAGCGACCTTAGCAACGGAAGCTCAGCCAGTAACTATAGACGAGGTTCCTGAGCTTGATCTTCCTATTATCATTCCAATGGATGATGATAGCGACGACGAGGAGTACGAAGCCGGCCAGGACGAAGAGGAGGAAGAAGAGGATGACAATATGGGCGAGGATGACGAGGAGAGGGCTGCAGGCTCCAGACCCCTGCTTGCTAGTCCACGCAGCCACAGAAGAACCACTCTTTCTTCAGCTCAAGATGGCGGTGACGCTCACGATGCGTACGCAACGAGCACTAGGGGTAGACTTTCGGCCTTGGAAATGCTACGCAACCGTCACGGAAGCGCAGATAATCGGACTCCGCCTGCATCGCCCTGGCGTTCCGCACGCAGGACGATAGCAGAGGACGACGACGAGGATGTCGACGTTATGGATGTGGATAACGACGACAGCTACACCACATCTGAACGTGTAGCCACTCGGGGAAGCCGCAGAAACATCGGCAGGGAGCTCTTAGACTCTGACGCCTCTCAAGGCGAACAGCCTAGACGCACTGGACGTCGTCCCTTGCGTATCAATGTTCTTTACGAGAGCGAGACGGTCACTTCGGATGAGGATTTCCAGCCTCGCTCTGCAATCCACGCAGCGAATAACGCGAACCGCATGCGTGGCAGGCCCCGTCGCAACACTGCCCAGCGCTCGATGTCTGCTACCTACGTAGCTGGCGGCGTGCCGCGCCAGACACGCAACCGCCGCATCACCTTCGACTCGGACGAGGATGAGTTCAGTGACGATGTCGTACACGACCGAGGCGACTTGGATGTCGACATCGACGGGTTGTCTGTTTCTGACAACGA
>JANBOT010000282.1:0-10580 GCA_027575385.1 Coemansia sp. RSA 2399 | reverse complement strand
GTTGAAGAGCTACTTCCGCAGACTACAGAACTATGGGGGTTAGGTAAAGTAACGATAAACAGTAGGCTTCAAGACAAGGTTTGTGCAAGTTCTTTTGCATATGACTGTACACAAAAATAGTATTCAAATATTAAGCAGCTACACCGATAAGTAAAAAGGGATGGCCAATTTCTTTAAAGCAAACGCTGTAACATGAAACTTCCCAAAACACGAACTAATTCAGATCTGAGCAACACTATTGATTCCGTAACAAGCAAGGTCAAATTTCAACAATTTCAAACTGGGAACATCTTTTGTGGTGATAGTATACATGTAAAGGTTGAATCCACGTGTGAACACACAATAATATTGATATACTCATTTTCAAAATGGAGTAAACCATGTTCGACCCTGCGGACAGCATAAAAATGATTTTATTTAAGGTGCCTCATAATGGGAGAGTAAAAAGTTGAAAGTTTATCACAACTGTGCAAACGCGCTATTGACTTACTTCCAAGGGGACATTTGTAAAAATAGCAACCAAATTAGACACCCCAACTTTTTACATGGGTTTATATCCCAAATTAATGCCGACTAGCGCATAGGAAACAGAAATTCTATTATTAAATGTCAGATACGCGGGCAGTCAACATGTCTGTTTGCACTAAAAGGGCCAGGTTCTTTGTAGCAATTTTCAATGTTTCACCTTCTTTAGTCATGAAACAATTCACAGCGTATTGTTGACTGCATCCGTATCCACAAAACAAAAAATAGGATATTGGGAAGAATCCGAATTCCGGGTATGCAACAGATTTGGCACAACAAGAAATTAGTATACACGACGACGACTTTTAATCGTATATTTGTAGCATGTCAACTTTTGTTAATGATATAGGATAAAAGAGAAAATGTGGTATAAAAAGCGATGCATATTTCCAGGGCAGCTACTATATTTCATTTCACACAAGCAAAGTGAATTTAACCCAGCATACATTCAGCTAACAGCCTAACAACACATACAGTCTAAATTGACCAGAGCGTTACAACCGCAAAGCTTACAAGAGTGACAATGACTTCAATCCTGGGAAAGGACGTAATTAAGATCACTCTGATCCCACAAAGTGGTCCTCAAAGACCCACCATACAGAAGAGTGTGGCCCAAACTCTAATCAATGTTGGTAATCTAAAGAGTTACATTGCTAGTAATGCCAACCTGCACTCAGTGAGTGAGCCTGTAGTGGTGACCCTTCGGCCTGCAGATGGTACCCAGATTAATAACAACACAAGTCTCCGACATCTGACAGATGAACATGGCCACATAACCTTTCATTACAACGTTACGGAGAATTCTATCCCCAGCCCAAAAGCCATATAAAAGTAGGATTTCACTCATCCACAGACGATAACATTCTAGTTTGTCATTCGGGTATTTGACGACCCACAGAAAGTGCAAATAGTCTGACCTTATTTTTCTGAGCTTTCATCAAACAAAGTCTAAAAAAAAATCTAAAATGCAATCTAGAAATGAAAATTATCAAGGGGACATAGCAAAGCACAATTTGCAAGAACTTGCAGGAGCAACGAATCCAGGTCGTCATAGTGGGACTGCACCACAGTTTGAAAGAGGCAGGCCTATGCTAATATGGCACTAATTTTTGATCATAGCAGGAATGGATGCCAAGAACCATTTCCGATTTTGGAAACTTTGTCTTTTTGTTATCCAAAATTTATTACCATATCGGAATCACCAGGACTACAACTTGAGTCCCGATTATCTGTTGATGTGGGGTAGAATGAGACGTAAAACGCTTAAGCAATTTGTGCACAGTGGTGGCAGTGTGAGCCGCCTGCGTTGAATATTTGTTCTCGAAGAGAATTAAGAGCAGTGGTGGGTTGGAAAGAGGGAAGGGTGATTGACAGCTTGTCAGGCTGTTCCATCCCGCCTGGTTCAAATGCAAACCAAGGAGTGCTGACATTGAGCCAGCAACTCTGAAAGGTGCTGCTGTAGTGGCTATGAGTTGCATAAAAGTCGTGGAATGTACGAGCATATACAAGAGCAATGCTGGAAATAGGTTTGCTAATATTCGAGGTTTGTGAGTGACTGCACTAAGCCGCATGACATTCCTCATCTTCATTATCCAAAGATATGCCGTCCTGTTCTGGGGTGTTGGCTTGTGTAATATGCTAATAATTGAAACTGACACTAGGCAGTCTATTTCTCAGTACGATTAGTGTAAAATTACTGTAATTTAGAAATAGCGAGAATATCTTTTTCTACAGAACTCTTAATATACATCATCGCATGCACATGTTAACGTTGTTCAATATACATTCAGAATGCGGTGCTGCTGGCATGACCTCGAAAAGCACAGCCAAAAAGGCCAGTTCAAAGACAATACCGCATCAGACAGCGCACATCTCAGGTGGAATGTCTTTGCCAGAAAAAAAAAAAACGAATAATCACTTGTCTCCCTCATATCAGAGGAGACGCTGTAGTGTCAGTGAGAATCGAACTCATAATGGCTTGTGCTGGATGCTGCTGTTTACATCACAGCATTGAGTTGAGCTAATTGCTTTCTTCTGGTACGATAAAACATGTAAATGGTTTTAATCTTGTCATTCAAAATAAGGGGGGGGGCTTTAGGGGGGATCATATTCTAAAAAGGTTCGTGGATTTTGACCAACTTCAAAGGGTTTTATGTGAAAATTCGTCACGTGTAGGGCTCTCGATGGCTCGGTTGCCAATCATTTTCCATCACCCTTTAATTTATTTTGCAAAACTCTCTCATTCAGTATCCGCCTTCTCGTTTTCTAGGGGGGGTTTTCAAAACTCTCAATGAGTTGTTTTTCATCAGTCACTTTTCTTTTTTTTTTTCATTGCCCAAGTTTATTACTTGCATCTCCTTTGTCTCTTGCATTTACTGCTAGTACACCTTTTTTTTTATTTCTTTCTCTAAAAAAGCACCAGTTCTATTATAACTTCAGGGAGGGGGGCGCTTTAGTCTTCCTTATTTAATTTTTCTATACCACTTGTCAACAAAAAATGTCCACAGCCGAAGGAGGAAGCGAAGAGGACGAGTTGGCGCGAGAGTCAATAACTCTGGGCGTTGTGTGGAAGGGCAGCGAGCAGTACACGCTACGTGTGTCGCGATATGCAACAGTGCTGTCAGTCAAGGCGCTGATAGAGGAACTGACCATGGTGGACGCGATGGACCAAAAGCTGCTGGGCCTCGTCAAGGGTAAGCTTCCCAAGGACCACGATACGCTCACGAGCCTCAAAGTAACAAACGGAGTCAAGGTGCGGCTTGTGGGTACGCCAGCAGCCAACCGTCTGCAGCCGCCACGGGAAGCAGAAGATGAAGATGAAGATGAAGAAGGAAGAAGAAGCAGTAAGACTGTGGTGGGGGATAGTCCAAGTGACGTCACCTGTGCGATCCATGACGATGACGTTGTCGATCGAAGCGGCGTCGTAATAATGTCTGAGGACTGTGTGCAAAAGCTGGCCCGCATAACAAGGACGACAGACGTCCGCATTATCAATCGGCCGCGGACGGGGCGCAAGCTCGTGGTACTCGATCTGGACCACACGATTGTAGACTGCTCCAGCACCACGGGAGACGCGATCGATATGGCGCGGCCGGGGTTGCACGAGTTCCTGACGGCAATATATCCGCACTACGATATAATAGTGTGGAGCCAAACCAAGTGGTTCTACGTGGAAAGCAAGATGACGATGCTTGGAATGCTAACGCATCCGCGGTACAAGCTAGTGACGGCGCTGGACATCTCGTCGATGATGTACGTGGACATGCGGTACAGGGGGAAGGAGGTGAGGCGGCAGATCAAGCCGCTTGAGCTCATATGGCTCCGGTTTCCGGACCACTATGGCCCGCACAACACGGTGCATATCGATGATCTGGAGCGGAACTTTGCGCTCAATTGGCAAAACGGCCTCAAAATCAAACGCTTCAAAACGGCGGATAGTAGGCGTCGCTCCGCGTTTCGTGCTGACACGGAACTGTACAAACTAGCACAGTACTTGGTTAAAATCTCTGGGCTGAGTACGCTGGAAGAGCTTGACCATACGAAATGGCAAGAATACGAAAACTGAACAAAATAAAATAAAAATTGGCTCTTTCTAGAACACTATCGATGATCAATTAAAAAAAGAAAAAAGAAAAACCCCTGGACAAGGGGGTTTTATTTTGTTTGATCGACAAAAAAAAGGGTTTCGGGTTTTGATACTTTAAGCGATCAATATTTTCCGATCATTTAATATAGAGATGAAACAAAAAAAAGGGATGCGGTTTCTTTTTGCTCACTACGTATAAACTCGCTCGGGCTATCATGAAGACAATCAGCCGAGACATTTGTTATGCGTTTATGATAGTCTGCCCCTCCCCTCCGTGTGTCCCTTTGGGGAAAAAAAAAACGAGAAACCAAGTGAGATTGCAGTTTACATATTTGTTTCCATTAGGCTTAGTTCATAAAGAAACTTGATATCTGCAACAAAAAATTAAAAAATTCAGTTGGTTTCTATTTCTTCCATTAAAAACACACACATATATATATTTTATAACTTTTAAATACTCTTCCATTGACACACTTACAAAAAGGGGAGAAGAGAGAGAGAGAGAGGGAAGCCTAATAAAAGAAAACAAAAAAATGAAACATTGGTACCATTCGCTACGGTACTTGGCAACAATACTGGCGATAGTCACATCGATGCCACAGCAAAGCGCGGAGGCAACAAGAGTAGTATTCAGACGACCGCTTAGCAAGGAAGCGTGGACGCATGTGGGGCGGGTAATCGGGGGCACCGACGCCACCCAAGGCGAGTACCCGTTCATGGCGTTCCTTATGGTCGACGACGGCAATCTCACGGCGTTTTGCGGCGGCACCATAATCGCGCGGCAATGGATCCTGACGGCGGGTCATTGCGTCGTAGACGAGGCATCGGAAGTAGGCAACGCACTGACCGCTGCCACCAACCATACAACACAACGGCACAGAGTGCCGCTATTGCAAAGGAAGAAAGGAAGAGGTGGTGCACGCAACGCGCTTACGGCAGTCAAGGCCAGTAAGGTCAAGGTGGGCGTGGGCAGCATCTACAATGCGCAGACACGCACGTACGCGGTCTCCAAAGTGTACATGCACCCGGACCTCAACCTCGACTACTTTGACAACGACGTGGCGCTGCTGAAGCTCAAGAAGAAGCTCAGCTTTGGCGCTAACGTGCAGCCCATCCACATTGACACCGACGCGATCGCCGACGGGCTCACGGTGACCGGCATCGGGTGGGGCAAGACGACGTTGGCAAGCCAGACGACGGCGCCGACGCTGCAGCAAGTGGACTTGCGCATCGGCGACGAGGCGCTGTGCAAGCGCATCCGCCCGGAATTCGACTCGAACAACGGCGACTACATATGCGTGACGACGCCGGACGGGCGCGACACATGCTCGGGCGACTCTGGCGGACCCTTGCTGCGGCGGTGCAGCGACAATCAGGGTCTGACCGGGACCGCGGGCTCCGGACCGTGGCTGCAGCTGGGCATCACCAGCTACGGCGACAATGCTGAGCGCGACTCCGATACGGTATGCGCATCGTCCAGCGGTGCTGGCTTCTACACGCACGTGGCTACGTACCTGTCGTTTATTACAAAGACAACGGGGATCAAGACCAAGGACCTGGCCGCCAGCTGCAAGGGCGCAAAGATCGACTTTGTGGGGACCAACGGCGCGAATGGCAACAGCGGAGCGCTTCCGTCGGTGGCCTTTTCGGCGCTGGTAATCGCGATAGTTGTCGAGGTATTATTCAATCTTTGGTAAATACTAGTCTTTAATAAATATAGACCTCAGAGTTATCAGCGGCGGGGCATATTTGTTCGTGGTATCTTGATCAACAATCATTCAAGATATAAAGCATGGGAACCTCTTACAGCGGCATGTTGTCGTGCTTCTTGGGCGGGTTCTGCAGCTTCTTGGTCTGCAAGATCTCCAGCTCCTCGATGATGCGCTGGCGCGTGGCTGAAGGCGCGATAATGTCGTCCAGGTACCCGCGCTGTGCGGCAGGCAGCGGATTCGCAAACAGCCTGTTGTACTCGTCCTCCGCCGATGCGCGGCCCGCCGGATCTCTTTTGAACAGGATCTCGACGGCGCCTCGCGCGCCCATGACGGCCAGCTCCGCGGTCGGCCACGCCAAGTTGATGTCGCCGCGCAACTGCTTGGAGCTCATGACGCACTGCGCGCCGCCGTAGGCCTTGCGCACAGTAACGGCTATTTTGGGCACTGTGGCCTCGGCGTACGCATACAGCAGCTTGGCGCCCTCGCGGATGATGCCGCGGTGCTCCTGCTGCGTGCCCGGTAGGAAGCCAGGCACATCAACGAGCGTAACCAGTGGGATCTCGAAGGCGTCGCAGAACCGCACGAAGCGCGCAGCCTTGACAGATGCGTCGATATCGAGCACGCCTGACGACACAAGCGGCTGGTTGCCGACGATGCCGACGCTGCGGCCGCCCATGCGCGCAAACGCAACGACGATATTGCGCGCATAGTCGGGCATGATCTCGAAGAACCGCGCGTCGTCGACGATGCGCGCAACAACGTCCTTGATATCGTACGCCCTATGCGAGTCCGCCGGCACCAGCGTATCCAGCGCCGCATCGGCGCGGTCGGCAGGATCCGCCGAGTACCTGGGAGCCGCACGCTCCCTGTTGGACTGCGGCAAGTACGAGAGCAGCTCCCGAGTGCGTGCAAGCGCCTCAACGTCGCTATCGTAGGCGCCATGCGCGACGCCAGACTTCTTTGTGTGCGGCGCAGCGCCGCCCAGCTCCTCCTGCGTCACAGCCTCGTTCGTCACCGCCTTGACCACGTCGGGGCCAGTTACAAACAGGCACGACGTTCCGCGCACCATGAATGTAAAGTCTGTCAGCGCCGGCGAATACACCGCGCCGCCGGCGCAGGGCCCCATGATCAGCGAGATCTGCGGCACAACGCCAGACGCAAGCACGTTGCGCTGGAAGATCTCGGCGTACCCGGCCAGCGAGTCAACGCCTTCCTGGATGCGCGCGCCGCCCGAGTCGTTCAGTCCCACAAGCGGCGCGCCGACTTGCACAGCCTTGTCCATAATCTTGCACACTTTGGCCGCCACCGTCTTGGACAGAGAGCCCCCAAACGCTGTGAAGTCCTGCGAAAACACATACGTTGTGCGGCCATTCACTTTGCCCACGCCGGTCACCACGCCGTCGCCCGCGATCTTCTGCTGCGCCATTCCAAAGTCCGTGCACTGGTGCTCGACAAATGCATCGTACTCGCGGAACGTCCCCGCATCCACCAGCAGCTCGATCCGCTCGCGCGCCGTCAGCTTGCCCTTTGCGTGCTGCGCGTCGATGCGCGTCTGTCCGCCTCCCATTTGCGCCGCCTGCCGCTTCGCATCGATGCGTTCCTTGATCTCGGCTCCCTTCGTGTTTGCTGTCGCGTACTGCCTTGCTGCTGTGCTGACAAACACGCTGCCAGCACGTTGTCTGGTTGCGCGAAACAGCATCATCGTTTTTGTCTCTCTTGGTGTGTCGGCAGTAGCTGCGGAAATAGATAATGAAACAGATTAGGCCAGAGAACAAAGGAATGAATAAAGAAAGAAAGAAAGAAGTAGTGGACAGGTCGGGAGAGAAAGAGAGAAATAAAAGTAACTTGAATGAATGCGCTGCGTTTTCAATGGCCGTGGGAAAAAAGGACTAACAGTCGACACGTGATGCATGCGGAACAAGAAGCCAAGGAAGATTGAAAAAGAGTAAGAAAAATAATGATAGGCGAAAAGAAACTAATGTTTAATGGTAGTGCTGCTGTTGTTGCTGAGGCGGCGGCTGCTGCGACGAGTACTGCTGCTGAGGCGGAGGCGCATACTGCATCGGCTGCACCGGCTGCACCGGCTGCTGCTGCTGAAGCGGCTCGTGGTGGTGGGCTGGCCCGGCAGTGTCCGAGCCCGTCGTCTGCGAAGCGCTTCCCTGCACCCACGCTGCCGTATGCTCGTACGAAGACGAGTATGTTCCCTCAGTACGCATCGGCAGCCCCGACGAAGACGACGGCAGCAGCGGCGGCGATGCGCTAATCACCGCCTGCTGCTGCTGGTGCTGCATCGGCTGCTGGTGCTGGTGCTGGACATGGGGCTGAGACGAGTACGGCGGCGGCGGCGCACCACCAGCACTGCCAGCACCGCCAGCACCATGGTTGCCCTGATGCTGCTGCTGCTGCTGCTGCGGCTCATGGCCCATAATCAGTTGCTGGTCGGCCTCGTAGCCAGGCACATCGTACGAGTACGGATCCAAGTTGTCCTCGTACGGATCACCCTTCGTCTGCATCCTCTGCGCTGACGTCATCGGCGACACTGGCGGCGATTCAACTGCTGCTACTCCTCCTGGCGCACTAAAGTCGCGGTACGTAACGCTCTGCCCTATCTGTGGCGGGTGAGCCACTCCCCCTCCTCCTCCTCCTCCTCCACCAGACTGAGGAGGAGACAGAGACTGCCGCGCAACATTGTTAGTGTTATAGCCATTCGGCAGTTGCGGGTAGCGCAGCGGCGGAATGTTGATGATGTATGGCGTGGCCGTACCCGTAAACGTCTCGTTCTCGACATAGAAGAACGACAGCAGCCCAGGCCTCTGGCGGTCGTTGTCAAAGTCGTGCTCAATGATGATCCCGTAAGAGCGGCGGGCCAGCAGCTTCTGGTTGTTGCTCGGCGGCGGCAGGCGGTTGACGTCAACGGTAAACGTCTTGTACAGCTTCTCCTCCGTAAACGTGTCGAACGGCGCTGACTTGCCTGCGAATTGGTACGCGCGCAGCGTCAGGCTGTCGGTCGGCTCTTGCACAATACCCGACACTGTCAGCTGGATCATCGACCGGAAGTCCGACACAAACCCGCGCTGTTCTGGGTACTTGCGCGGATCAAACCTGCTGTTCGTGTATGTGCGCAGATGCGCCGCCGCCAGGCAGTTGACATGCCCTGACGCAAACGTTACGCGGCATGACCGCCCCCGCGAGAACTCCTGCAGCGAGTGCACCAGGAATGCGCGCTCCGACTTGTGCACCGCCGATGTCCAGAAGTCGTTCAGCATTGTCACCGCCATGGGCTCGCCAAACCGGTCCTGCGCGATCCAGTCATTGCGCGCCTGCTTCTTCCCGCTGTTCACCGCATAAGAGATGATTTGCGTCAGTCCTGTGGTGCTGGCGCCGCGCAGAATCGACTCAAAGTTCTTTGTGCGCGGGAAAATCACCGGATTTGACGTCACCACTATCAGATTGGTTGTGGTTGGCGGTACGCGCGCCTCAAGCTCGTTGAACAGCATGTCGTAGCTATGGCGGTCGATGACGCCCGCCAGCTGCCGCTCAGTGCGCGTATCCAGCGTCAGCATCGCCGTGTATGGACCCAGCTTCTTGATAGTATGGTACCCCTCCGCCAGGAATCCGTGCTCGTTGTGCGCCAGCGCTGGCGTCGTATGCGCCTGGAACAGCGCGTAGTACTTGGCGCCGGTATGGCGCAGCCCGTTGAAGACCGGTGAGAACTGCAGCGCGTTCGAGTACGACCCAAAGCCGGGGAAGATCTCGGAGTCAGGCGTAAACGAGTATGGGATGGTCTCGACCGCCTGGCGGAAGCACGCCTGGCCCTCGACTTCCAGCGGGTGGCTAGTGGCGCCAATCCCGAACCACTGCCGCAAGTATTCCAGGAAGTACCACCGGTCGATTGCCGCTGCCATGTCTGTCGTCCACTGCACATGCGCGCGCCGCGACTGGTCGACTCCAGGAAGAAGGAACGGCCGCAGCACGTGCTCGCAGTCGTCCCATACTCCTTCGCCGCTGAACTGCCCGCCAGTGCCAATCCACAAGTGGAAAGGGTTGGCCTTGTGCTTGGCAAGCAAGTCGCGCAGAACAGGCCCCGACCCGTGCATCATATTGCGCGCCGCCTCGGAAACGCGCCGGCCAAATTGGTTGTTGCTAGTCACACACATCCGCCACTGCGACGCTTGCGCCGCTAGCCGGAACGAGTACGTCTGCCGCGCAGTGTATGACTGCACTGCGCTTTCATCGGCGCCCCAGTACACCTGGTACATCACCTCCGCCTCCTTCTCCTGCGGCAGCGGAAGCGTCACGTCTGCGCGCCAGAACGTGTACTTGTAGGTTGGCTCCGTATATATCGCCTTTGCCTGGAACGTCTTTGGCTTGCCCGACCCAGGCCCGTGCACGCCGTCGTCCCACACTTCGACTATGGGAATGTGCGTGTTGGGAGACTGCACCGCCGACGCAACCGGCGTGGGCCCTGCGTGCATCGCCGACCCCGACGCTGCCGACGACGATGGCGGCGCCGGCGGTGCTGCGCGTGAACCCTGAGGAAGCAGCGACTCGTTTGTCAGCACAAGCACTGATCCGTGCCACAGCGCGCGCTCGAGCTCGACGTTGACGAACTGCAGCATCGGCCCCACCATTGGCGGCAGCATCGGCTGCTGGTACTGCGGCTGCTGGTACTGCTGCTGCTGTTGGTACTGCTGTTGGCCAGCTCCGTCCATCGACTGGCGCACCGATGCTTGCTGCTGCTGCTGCTGCTGCTGTTG
>JANBOT010000281.1:0-10584 GCA_027575385.1 Coemansia sp. RSA 2399 | reverse complement strand
GCTGGGCAAGAAGCCGGTTGAGTTTTGGCTTGAACTCTTGAAGAAATGGTTTATCGACGGAGCTGCTTGCCATGTGGCAATGATCCCCGATGCTGAACTCGGACCTAAACTCGAAGCGGAGCGTAAGCAGATCGAAAAGGCAAACGAGGCAAAGATCGTGGATAAGGAGGCTCATGCCAACTACGTTAAAGAAGCAATCGAGGCAAACAAGGTGAATGTCCCTGACGAAATGAAGCATGCCATGCCGACGCCGGACCCAACCAAAGCTGGAATTCTCCCGCATACACAGAGCCTTGTGGTTCTGGACAACGACATTGGTCCTGTATCGGCAGTGCAGACAATCAACGTTGACTCTAGGTTCGTGGAAGCACAGATACAAATTCCAATTGGCGACATCCCTGAAGACATGCGCGCATACTTGATACTGTTCCAGGATCTGCTTTTGGGAACAGATGTGGTGCTTCCAGCTGGCGTTATCTACGACGACGACAAAGAGCCTCTCAAATCCGAGAAGCGCATCCCATATGCCGACTTTGATAGCAGGCTGTCGGACCTGGTAACGTCGCATTTTGCGTGCGTCGGGCAGGATTCAGGGCAGTTCTCGTGCAGTTGGCTAGATGATCTGTTTGTTGTGGGGTTCCTCACACCTTACGCCAACTACCCGCTTGCTCTGCGCTGGGTGGTTCAGGGTCTTCTATTTGCAGACTTCACTACTGATCGGATCCTGACGTGTAGCCAGAACCTGCTCACTAGCATCGCCGAGCTCAAGCGCGAAGTGGATGACGTGTTGTTTACTGTTGAGACGCACTTTACCAATACATCGCCCGAAGGAAAGCCACTCTCAAACAGGCGTCATATGAGCTTCCTTGAGCAAGAGGGTGTTCTAAAGGGTATAATCGACAAGACAAAGGCTGGCAAGGCAGATAAAGTTGTAGCGAAGCTCCGCGAGATCCAAAACACGCTACTCCGGGCCACAGACGGCTTCATGGCATTGTCTCTTCCTTCTAGCGAAGAGCCGAATACTTATATCGACACATTGGCCCGTGAATGGAACATGTGCTTTGAAAGATACACTCAGCCGGCTATTGCGACGGATGCACCTGTCGCAAAGAGACATCCATTCCCAATAAAATACGAAAGCCGGTTCCCAACTCTGACAAAGCCTTTGCTTGTGCACGTTCCGGTGCAGTCGTTGCAGGCATCAATGTCTCTGTTCAGCTTCAAGATCGATCTTCCCGAACGTCCCACTGGGAAGCGCAGCTTTGACGAGGAGCTGAAGGACCTTACTTCGATCGATTTTTTTGCACTGCAAATGCTTGTGTCACTGCTGGGGCGGGCCGATGGGCCACTATACAACGCAGCCCGTGGTAAAGGGTACTCGTATGGTGCATTTATTTTCATAATGCCGTGGTCAAAGAAGCTCGTTCTGGAAATCGACCGGGCGTCTGACATTCCCAAGGCAGCGCTCGCAATCAACCAGGTTATTGCTGACATTCACAACAATTGGGACTCATACATCAGCGACACAGATGTGAGCCTGGCGCTGTCGATTGTACAGTACGTGAACACGCTGTTGCAGTCGACTCCAAAGAAAATGCTGGATCAGATCATTTCAAACAGCATTAATGGGTTCAAAGACGCCACAGAGTACAATACATGGAAAAGTGTGCATCTTGCGGCGGTAACAAAGAACGATATGCGCCGTGTATTCGAAAAGTACGTGAGCAGGTTCGCTGACAAGGACTACCCTTTGTTCCGCCTTCTTGTGACGCCGTCGGACACCGAAATCCCAGCAGAACTCGGATCGTTTGAGGTGAAGACACTGGAAGAGATCAGCGCGACGTACAGGACCGATTACTGAAATTACTGAAATTACTGAAATTATTGTAGTTTGTTTTCCCTTGTTTTTGTGTCGACTTTGTTAAGCACTTTTTTTTAGAGAAAAAAAATTAGAATTGGTGAGTTTAACGTGATAACAACCATCTAAAAGGCGATACAAATGTCCTCGATAGCCTTTTGGTAGAGAGGAATGAGCTGGAGGTTTGCAGATTTTGTGGAGATGACAGCGATCTGGAGATTATTAGCGACCTTGATCTCCGAGTACAACAGCGATCCATCAGTGGTAGCCATTTTGCTTGTTGTGTAAAAGTGCGTAGCGTTGCCTACCGTGCGCTGGGCAACAGTGAAGACGTTGTTCATGTTGAGTTTGTTGCGCACATCGTCCATGGACGCGAAGCGGAGGTTCTGGACGGTATGGACGCTCTGCATATTCTCGGGCATGGCCTTCCACGCGCGCAAGAACGCGCCCTGGTCGCTCTGCGCGTTCTCTTCGAGCAAGATGTGAAGTGAGTACTGTGTTTGGAAGTAGAAGACGCCAGCGGTGCACTTGATGGCGATCTGGAGATTGGTTGGCGGCTGCATCGCCATTGCCAGCCCGCCCATCGTCAGCGGCAGGCTCACGTCGATCGCGCTCATAGGCATCACTGTGGCAGCAGACAGCGGCGCTTGCGGCATCAGACCGTATGTGTTCTTGTTGAACTGGATGGCAAAGTCGCTGATCGGCACGGCGCTTTTGTTGGCAAACGACATTTCCATTTGAATCTGCCCAGCTCGCCGTGCAAAAGTGCCCAGGATTTCGAGGCCCTGCGCCTGCTGTGCGTCAAGAAGAACCTGTTGTGTCGGCACGTATGGCGCTGTACTCGATGATCCGTTACCTCCTCCGCCACCGGCTGCAGACATGGCGGGTGCTGCTCTAAAGCTGTCGATCATGCTAGTGTTGTACATTTGTGCGGCAAGGTCGTCGACATCTCTCTGGGGTGCCGCCCCCAACGGGAACACAGTGTTGGTGGAGGAGGCAGGTGCCGAAAGGGGGTATTGCTGATCAGCTGGCGCAAGAGAGAGACCCGTCGAATTCAACAACAGCTGGCTCGAGGCTGCGACAGAGGAGAGTTGTCCAGACGACGTCGTGTCAAAGGGGCTGGAAGAGACGAGAGCATTATACCCAGAAGTGGTGGAAGGAGAAAGAGCAGAGGGGAATGCAGAATAGCCAATGGACGATGAAGGAACGCTGAACGGCGAGGTAGATGCGGTCAGCATGCTGTTAGCAGCGGCAAAACCCGCGGTGCCTGCGCCAGCAGACATCGGTTGCCCAGCCGATGCGGACAGGTCGAACGACGACGTGAATTGGCGCATTATTTCAGGCATCGGCGATGGCGATCCAGCACCCAGCGAAAGGGAGGGCGTTACTTTGCTCAGAGCATCCAGGCCAGCAGCGTCAAACGCGCTATTGAGCACCTGCGAGTCGGGCGCCATCCCCATGTTGCTGCTGGCAGTGTTGCTTGCAACGTGGCCCATGCTTGCCATGTTAAGCCCGGACATGCCAAAGCTGGCATTGAAGCCAACCATTCCCCCCGAGTTGATTGCGCCAGCACCGGTGGTGTCGTCCTCGTCCTCCATAGACATCAGGTCGATGAGCATTGCGTTGTTATCGGGCATCGGGCCAGGCGTAGTGTCGTTTATGTACGGATTGCTCATGCCGATGCCGCCGCTGGTACCAGTAATATCGAGCATCGACGAGCTAAGCTGCGTGTTGCTGTTGCGCAACGACGTTGGATCCGACCCACCACCACCACCACTTCCCCCTGCCTGCTGCGATGCGCCTGTTTGTTTGGAGGCCTTTTGGCCAGCTATGGTGCTTGTGCGTGGCAGCCGAGAGGCAGGCGGCGCGGCAATAGTCAGGCGCGTCAACGCAGGAGACGGACCCAGAACGCGTCTCTTTGCAAAGGGAACGAACGAGGCAGGCGGCTTGCGGTATATCGATGACAGGGTCCCCACTTGCAGAATGAGTTCCTCGAGCAACGGCGTATCAAGCTTCTCGCCCTCAGCCGAGATCTCTGGCTTTTCGGATAGAACCACAGTGCGTGCCATCTCGGGATCCGTCGACAAGAGGCGCCAATAGATAAACCCTCGGTCGCGGATATCGGGACTGTCGACGTCCTCGGTGGCCCATTTCAGGACCTTGGGCACCAGCTCCTGCCCAGCAGTCGGACGCATGATAAACAGCTTGACGATGGCCGTCAGAAGCGCAAGCTGTACCTCGGCCGGATCGTCCATGAAGCTCTCAAGGAACCTTCCCAGCACCTCGTCCGAGTTGTCGATGCGGTCGGCGTACTGTCCAATGATCCAAATCATCGCCGCACGCGCCTCGGGCTCGTCTAGCGTATCCAGGTTCTCGCACAGCGTCCCGATTATCGACTCGTAGCGGTTCGGGTACTTTCTGAACACGTCACGGATCACAACTATGGCCTCTTGCACAACGTAGTTGACTTTGGTTTGGATCAGATCAATCAGCGCGCGCACGCACCGGTCGGCGGCCAGCTCGATCTTAATGGCAATGCGGCCGATCGAGCGCACGGCCTTACGCACAAAGTCAATATCGATTTCGCGCGCATACTCCACCAACTCTGTCAGCACAACGCGTGCATTCTCCTCGGTGGTAAGCGACAGGATGATCTCAAGCTTGGCTAGCTTGACGTAAATAGGATCGTCGTATTTGCAGAAGAATGCACGCAACTGGTTCTGCAAAATCGTCGGCCACCGCTGCAGAAGCAGCTGGATGTTGCGCAGCGTGATGTACTGCACCTCGGGGCCCGACGTAAGCAGTGTGACTAGAGGCGGCGATAGTTTGCGAAGGATCGGCTCCAGCGTCTCCTTCTGTGCCACATAGTTCATCATATACGTAATGACCTTGATGGCAACCAGCACAACACCCGAGTTCCCGTGCTGCAAGCGCGGCAAAATGCGCTCGATCACCGTCTCTGCGTCGGCTGACTCTTGCGGTGTCACATACATGAGCGACTCGAGGATGTAGATCTGGCCCCATTCGTTGCACTCATTCAGCGCAGTCACCAGCTTGTTTGCAATCTTGATGTTGAGCTTCAGCTTGATGTGCGGAGACCGCTCCGAGATCTCCGTCAGCGCTGCCACCGCGTTTGCCACAACCGACGGGTTGCTATCGGCCAGCAGGTCCTTGAGCATATCAAGGAACTTTTCGTCCTCTACCAGCGTGCGGTCAAACATGCTGAGCTTCAGCACCGCCATCGCCGCCGTCTTGCGCACGTACGGGTCGCGGTCGCGCAGGCAATGGCGCAGCGGCTCTATCAGGCTGTCGATGACGCGCTCCACGTATATGTACCCCATCGTGCGTATCGCCATTGCCCGGATCAGCGGGTTCGGGTCGTTGACGTCGTCTTCAAACCCATTCACTGCCAGGTTGGCTATCTCAGACCGCGCCCGCGCATAGTTGATCAGGAATAGATACACCATCTTTTTCACGTCGATGTTGGGGATCCCCATGCACGCTAGCACCTCCTTGTACAGCGGGGACATGTCGTTGCCCATCGTCATATTGGCAACCACCTTCTTCATCGCCACCTTCTTTAGCTGGTACCGCGGATCCTTCTTCTCTGTCGTCAGCTCCGCCCTCAGGTCGTGCACCTTTCCTATACGGGGCAAGTGTAAGTATCAGCTAACAGCGTTGTTGCTTAGTTTTTTTTGTCTGCTTGTTTGTTTTTTTTTTTTGGAGATGACCCAACAGACTTTTAACAGTCCTGTAAATGTGGATTCCAACCGTAACATATAAACAAAGCTACTTGCCTCGCTGAAAGAACTTTGCATCCGACATTTTTCGTCTACGCTTTCTGTTGTTTGTCTACTGCAAATTAAACCTTCCTTCTGAAGGTCGAAACAAAAAAAATACACTCCCCACCGCCAGTTGAAGAACAAAAAATACGAATATCAAGAAAGACGACGAAAGGCAAAGAAAGAGGGTGAGGCGTTTAAATTTAAAGTATAAACAGAAAGCGAGAAAGTGAGAAAGATGAGTAAGCAAGCAAGCGTTGGGATTTTGTTTCTTCAAGAGCATTCAAATGGAAGAAAAAAAGAAAGAAAAAAGATTATTTGAAAAGGGCTAGTTCGTATTTCGGCGTGCGGGAAAACATTGCCATTTTTATTTTTTTTTTCCGCTGCTGTCCGCTGCAGCTTCATCCATTGTTTCCTTTCTTCTTGGATCCACGATCTCCAAGAAGGAGGTGGTGCAATGTTGCTGTAGTATCCCTGGCTCTCCTTACATGTTTGGCAAAAGGGAGGTGGGCCCACGGTTCAGATCCCTCCATCTGTGGACCTGCCAAAATAAAGAACATATTTTCCAACCGCGAGACCGCCAAGCCGCCTTTTGTATATCCCGGTCTTGGTTTCTTGCACTCGGGTGGCAGCATATGGACACTTTGCAACTGAAGCCACACCAAGAACAAGCAAGCATGTGTTTGCAGAAGTGTAGCCCCTGAGAGAAAATGAAAAAGGGCCCCGTAACTGGTAGCTCGCAGTGTCTCGTGCACATAAAGATCGATCAAAATGCTTGATGCGGGTGGCCTGAGGGAAGTGAGATCAGCCCCCTCCTCTCCTAGCTTTCATTTCTACAATTGTTTTTCTTTTACCTTTGTTGTTTTATTTCCTTTGCGCTTGTTGCCTGTATACGAAGCAATGCCAAAGAAGCGACCAACGTCAATAAACGATGCAAACCTTGTGTTCGAGGACTTTGACACAGCCACGGACCAAGCCGGAGAGCAGCCAGTCTCCCAGAAGCAGCAAAAGGAGGACCAATTTCTGCCCGACATTGACAACGACGAGCTGGTCAAACGCATTTTGACAAAGGGCGTCGACTTGCGCCTGTATGCGCGCGATATCGAGAGCGAGCTGCATGCGCTTGAAGACGAGCAACTGGCCAACTACGAGGACAACGAGAGTGCGCTTCTGGAGCTAGACTCTGAGATCAGGGGGTGCGACGAGGTGCTCGAGAACATGGAGCGGCTTCTCGTCAACTTCAAGTCGAGTCTGGGAAACATAAACGACGAGATCCAGACGTTGCAAAGCGATTCCATGTCGATGAGCATCCGATTGAAGAACCGGATAGTGGCCGAGAAGCAGCTTGGGAAGATCATCCAAGGGGTGATCTTGTCGCCAGAGGCTGTCGAGACTATTTGCAACGGAGAAGTCAACGAAAAGTACCTCGAGTGCTTGATCGAGGTGAACAAAAAGATCGCATACTTGCGCGTGCACGGCAAGCAGCACCGACAGCTCAAGGCGTTCCAGGAAATGCAACCGGAGCTCGAGCGCCTTTGCCTCAAGGCGTCGTCCAAGGTGCGCGACTTTCTCTTGGCCAAGATCAACGACTTGCGCGCGCTCAGTACCAACGCGCATATTCTGCAGAGCTCGGTATTCCTCAAGTACCGGTTCTTCAACCACTTTCTGATTGAACGCCACCCGGAGGCGGCCGTCGAGGTGCGCGACACATACATCCACATTATGCGCCAGTATTACTTGGACCATTTCGAGACGTACCAGCGCGGGCTGATGAAGCTCGAGCGCCCCGTTGCCGACAAGACCGACGTCATTGGCATGGAGGAGTCGAACAAGCTCAGTCTTTTTGGCTCAGCGAAGCCGACCGCCAGGGACAAAGCCAACGTATTCAATCTCGGTGCGCGCGCATCCGTTCTCGACGCTGACGACCCACGTGCCATTGTGCTATCCATTGCCAGCGACTCTAACGAGCGGCACCCGTTTGAAGCGCTTTTCCGCAGCTACAACCTGGCGCTTTCCGACAACGCGGCCGCGGAATATGAGTTTATCATGCAGTTCTTTGTCAGTCCCAAGGCACGCCAAAAGATTACCGGGTCCGACATGGCACGGATGGTGTTTGGGCACATATTCGAGCCCAGCATCCGCGTGGGCGAGCAGTTTCTGAAAGGGTACTTGGAGGGCGCGTACGATGCGCTTGGCATGCTCTTGTGCGTGCGCCTTGTTTCGCAGATGGCAAGCGAGTTGCAGCGCCGCCGCGTCCCTGTGCTTGAGGCATACGTCAACTCCGTCAACATGCAGCTGTGGCCGCGGTTCCAGGCAATACTGGACGGTCACATAGAGAGCATCAAGCGACAGTCGTCGTACCGACCCAAGAGCAAGATCGACACGCAGCCGCCAGCCACTGTCAGGCGGTACGTGGAGCTGGCGGCATCGCTGCTGCGGCTCAACCAAGGATACAACACGCACGTTGTGGCCCTGAGTCTTGCTCGTCTGCGCGCCGAGGTCCAAGCGTACATTGCGCATACTGCGGGCGGCAGCTCGGACAAGCATGCGTCGCTGGTGTTCCTGGTCAACAGCTACGATCTGATTCTGACTGTGCTGTACGAGAACGGCTTCACCGAGCGCGAGGAAGAGGTAAGCAGCTGGAAGCAGGAGCTTTCCGCCACTGTTCTAGAGTACGCTGAAGTCGAACTGGAGAAGCACTTTGGCTACCTCAAGCAGTTTGTCGTCGACGCCGAGCAGCAGTCGGATATTGGGCAGATAAGCTCCGAGGATCTGAACCGCGTTGTCGGTGTGTTTAACGCGGAGTGGCGCAGCAAGATAGCTGCCATCAACTCGTCGATCATCCAGAGCTTTAGCAACTTCCGCACGGGCACGGAGATCTTGCATGCTGTGCTAGGTCAGCTCATCATATATTACACAAGGTTCCATAGTCTGTACGACAAGAGGTTTGCGCGTCGCAGTGGCAACGGCGGCGGCGGCGGCGGTGGAAATACGGTCAGCCAGCCGGTCGGTGTGCAAAATGTCATGGTCGAGATTAAAAAATACCGCAACAACTTTTGACGCTTCATCTTGAAATGATAATAGAGCCATTTATACCTGGAAAATGGAAAATGGATATAAAAAAGCAAATAGCTGAGAAAGAAGGAACGGGAACACCTTGGTGTGTTTGTTCGGCAAAACAAAGGGGACTAGCTAGTCCGGATCTCAACGGAAACGGGTGATGACCTTCTCCAGCACCTCGTCGTAGAAGAGATTGCTCCTCTCGGTGGCCTGGACGACCAGCGAGGTTCCAGTGAGCCTCTTCTCGATGTCGTTCTTGGACGCTGCGTATAGCATCTTGCTCTTTATAGGGGCGCTACCTGGAGCCCACGAGAAGAAGAGGACCTTGTTGCGCTTGCCGCCGTCGTGCGTGTACTCAAAGTCGTACACCGCGTAGCGCCCGTCGTTATCTGGGAATCTGCTGATAAACTTTTCGTACACATCCGAGGGCTCCTCTGCTGGGTTGCCGCTTTCGTCCGTGACGGCGTCCTCCGAGGTGCCCTCGACGATGATGCTCTTCAGATCCTCTCCGATCCTGTAGATGACAAACCGATACTTGTGCTCGTCCTTGAGCTCGTTGTACCTATCGATGCACTCGTCTGAAACTGCAATTCCGCTCGACTAAAACGTATCGCCCACAGAGAATTTTTGAGTAAAACACCAAACTCGTAAAAAAAAAAAAGAAATCATGCGTTTAGTCGCCTGTGTTCTTTAGCCAGCACATTTCATGCAAAATATACATTACAGGAAAACACAGATTAGAGGAAATGGTCCATCTAAAGGTGACAGCTAAAGTTGATTGCACAAGATGCTTACCATGTCTTGTATGGGGATGTGTGTCTCTTAAGAATTAACAAGAAAACAAAAAGATGACGCAAGATGGATTAGAGCAAAAAAAAGAAGAAAAAAGTAGTGAAGGCAGTGAAAGATAAAGAAAGAAAGAAAGAAAGGGAGAAAAGGAAAGCCCGTTCTGCGAGCTGTTTGCACAGAGTTTTTTTTTGTGTGTGAGACTTTTGCACAAACAGTATGAACCAGCGTTTGAAAAAGAACTTGCTCTTGTTCTTTGTTGTTGACAAAAATTGTGTCTTTCAGCTGACAAAATGTCTGGGCAAATTTCTTGGCCTTTCTTTCGAGTTCTTTTTTTTCTTCTCCGCCTCGCCTTGGCGACGAAGAAGAAGAAGCACCGCGTCGTCGCTGTTTCGGACCTGTTCCGATTTTTTTTTTAAAAAAAAAAAAAAAAAACGAATGAGCGGCTCTGACATTTTACACGTCGGCTCTGCAGCGAGCCATCAGGAGATCCAACGACTCGTTTAAGAGGGATTTTTGTTTTTGTTTTCCATGACGTAGCTTGACAGAGCGATGAGAATCCGTGCAATCCTGGAATACCTGGCAATTGCAGCTTGCTTTCGGCAGTCGATTAATTAGGCCTCAGGGCAACGGAGAGTATATATGAACGGGGGCCTTCATGGCATCATCTCGTTTTCTTTTATCTCCGCCTTCTTTCCTCAATTATTTCGGTAACCTTTGGCTGCTCCTACAAGTTTCTACCTTGTATTCGAGTCTTTTTGTTCTCTAAAAATAACCTTTCTGTTATTGTTTGGCTTGGCGTGTTTGCATTTCCAAAAGGGGATAAATATTTTTCTTTCTGTACAAATTCAAGGTGCACTGCTTTATCGGCGGTTACTTTTTTTTTAATATCTGGTTGTATAAATTTTCGCCCAAATTCCTTAATTTTTTTGCTTTTAAAAAAAAACATATTTGACATTCTTATTCATTCGCTTCCCTTCTCTTTTCAACTCTTTTGCACACTATAAAACTCCTTTATTTTTTCTACACAGTAATATCAACAATGAGCAGTGGCGGACACAGCAGCCCTACAGAGCAGGACGACGAGCTTTTGGATAA
>JANBOT010000280.1:0-10605 GCA_027575385.1 Coemansia sp. RSA 2399 | reverse complement strand
TGGTTTTGATGCCGATGCTGGTTTTGATGCCGATGCTGGTTTTGATGCCGATGTTGACGTCGATGTTGATGTTGATGTTGACAGCGATAGCCACACAGTTGACGGCGTAAATAACGAAACGACCGATGGCCCCAGTTCGCCAGTTTATTTAGCACAGCAGCCTGAAACCAAGTCTTCGCCCGTGCTCCACTCATTTCTGTCGGCGTCAGAGCTCATAGAGAGTATCAACATCGACGCTGGAGGTGCTGTTGAGAAGGATCAGAGTGAGCGACTACATCAGGAGGAGAACCTGGGAGATGACCTAGACCTATCATCGGTTCTGGCAGAATACATGGTGGACGAGAAGGATGAGCAGCAGCAACCACAACTCGAGTAACAACCTATTTTTGGCTGTAGTTTTACTCTTTCGATTGTCGCTATTGAGTTGGATAGTTCTGAAAACCCAAGCTCTTGTTTGGTAGCACACCAATGCATCTTTAAAAAGAGAGAGTCGGGTGTAAGAGGATTTCATATTGCAAGTGTTTTTGTAAATAAGACGGACGAGAAAAGCAGAAAACTATCCTTGGGTTTGTTCCATGTCTTAGTCGCTGCTTTCGCCCTTGGTCTCCTTGGCGTCTGACGGCTCCTCGTAGGAAACATACTCGGCCGTGTCTTTGTGGTAACAGGCCAGCAGCGCGATCTTGAAGGTCGCCATTTTGATCCAAAAGTGCTTGAGCAGGTGGGACTGCTGTGGCGACAGGACATCGCCTTCGTTGCAGATGACATGGTCGTAGTCGATAGTGATCTTTCCCTGACGAAGCAGCGTGGGCATGCCGAGCTGGCGCAGCTGAGGCTCCATGTTATTGGGGAACGTCTCCTTCGTGAAGCCGCGGACAATCTCGCCAGCAGGAACGACAACCCGCTCGGTGGCCACGCATCCGGCGCGCGCATAGTCGTCTTTTGTAAACGAATTGAACCACGATCTGATCTCGGCAACCGGCTGGTTGGTAAACAGCAGCCCGACCTCGCCCTTCAGGGCCTCGCTCACCTTGTGGACGTTCTCCGCCACCTCTTCCTCCGATGTGTTGCCAAGCGCCTTGGCCATCACTCGGTTGCTCCCAAAGAAAAACCGGCTGGTCTTGAACTCCCCACGCACCTTCTTCAGATACTGGTTGCGCATGTTGTGCACAGAGAACACCCATATGTACCTGTACGTGTCTATCGCGTCCTTGACCGACTCCATTGTGTGTGCCCGTCCCTCGCGCCCTCTGCTCTTCACTTTTGTGAGCGACACTACTTGTACCCTCTTTGCTTTTGGCATCTTGTCGGCGGATATGCTAGAATAAAGAGCGGTGGAAAATGTGAAAATCGGCTGCTAGGGGTTTGTAAAGAACAAAATCGATGAAAGAAGGAGGAAAAAGGTCATAAACTTTTGCAGCTAACAGTTGCAGGGGAATAAAAAAAAAAAGTTTCAGACAGATTAGATTTAATATAATTCGGCATATCTAGATCGACGATCAGTGTGATTTCAGTTTCATGCGTGGTAGCGTTATGAAGGGGGGAGATTACGGTGTTTAAAATATAGTGTGTTTACAGAACAGGTTTGTCACGGCCGCTCCGTTTCCCCGTCAAAGGGCTGGATCTGGAGCTCGCGGTAGAGATCGGATACAAGATAGAGCGACCCGCACAGAACGTTCAGCGTACTGTCGGAAGTAGATTGGGCCAGCGTGTCGAGAACATCGGACACCGAATCAAACTTTGCAGACTCGTACGAATCGCTCCCATTTTCGAACCTGAGGTTCTCCCTTGCGCTTGCCAGGATCGCCTCTGGGTCCTCGCATCTGACCCACGGCATCTCCTCGGGCTGGGAGAAGGGCACTGCCCACAGCGTGTCGCCGGGGCGGATAAGCTTCTTGAGAATGCTGGCGGCGTCCTTGCCGCGCGAGAGCCCAACAATCCAGCGGACTGGCGTCATCTCGCTGAAATGGTGGCGCTTGCCAGTGGTGGCGTTGATGTACCTCTGCTGCGCCAGTCTTCGCAGGGTCGTGTTTACGTAGTTGCGGAGCTCTGCGGCTGCAGGCTCGTTGTGGGCGCCATCTGCCAGGATCCACTTGTCGAGAGAGTCGGTGATCTTGTTGTTGGCATTGCTAGCGTTACTGGATATGTTGGCGCTTTGTGTCGATAAACTTGTAGACGAGCTGTTTGCGCCTGAATCGGTTGTGCTGCCGATGCGCAGCCACGAAAGGCGGCCAGGCCAGCGGACGTTCTGGAATCCAACCTGGATAGCGGCATCGGTGAGCTTGGCAAAGCCGTAGTACGTGCGCAAAACGTACAGCGCATAAAATGCCACACATGCATTGCCGGTCTGATGAGAGCCAGGGAGAACGAGCGGGAAATCGGCCTCAACACTCGGGGAGGAGCAGTCGTCAGTAGTTTTGGGCGCCGACAGAGGCCCAGTGCTGGTCAGGCATTCTAGTGGTTGTGGATGTTGCTGGTTGGTAGATGTTGTTGTTGTTGCTGCTGTCGTTGAAGATGAGGACGATGACGAAGAGGAACTCTTGACCCCAGCGTAAGAGTCCAAAGATGGTGGATACTTTACGCGAAGACAGCGCTTGCCCGTGCCGTTGAAAAGAGACCAGTTCGGCGCAGGCTCTGGCAAAGACAGGTGCAATCCGGGGGCATCCTCGAGGTTAAACGAAAAATTGCCGACTAGCAGGTCGTTTGCTGGCTGGCGGCGGACATTGATTATGCGACCGGGGCTGATTTTGTGTGCAACCTGGTGGATCTTGTGGAAGGCGCCAACGTGGTCCTGCCGAGCAATAACGACCCAAGAGCCCGGACGGATGATGCCAACCTTTTCGAATGCAATCTCCTCGACGGTGTTGCCGATCATGCCCAGATGGTCCATATCGACCGGGCAGATGCATTGGACAAGCGAATGGCCCACGCCGAGGGAGCTCTTGCCCTCGGGGGGACCAAAGACATTTGTGGCATCGCGAAGCCCGCCCATGCCGACTTCGATAACGGCGATGTCGACGTTGCTTTTGGAAAACCACAAAAAGGCAGCCACAGTGGCCTGTTCAAACGTGCTGAGAGGCCCGTCGGGCGAGGGCGTGGCAGCATCGAGCTTGCTTATCCAGGCACGAAGCTCGGCATACTCTGCGGCTGGAACGGGAATGCCATCGACTCTCACGGCATCGTTGACGTTGAGGAAATGGGGCGAGTTGTACGTGCCGACTCTGTACCCACCCGCAAAGAGCGCTTCTGAAATCAGCGCACAGACAGAGCCCTTGCCATTTGTGCCAGCCACGTGCACGATGCGAAGGTTGGAGCGGGGGTCGTTGGGAAGCGTGGATTCGAGAAAGCGGATTATGCGCTCGAGCCCAAGCTTGATTCTGCCTGGGTTCTCAGAAGCAGCCATGTGAGCAAGCGAGTTTGCAGATGTCGGGGAGGGGGGAGAGGAGGAAGTGGTGTGTTCCCTGAACGGGGGAATCCTAGTTTGTTCTTGCGGCTTGGCCAAAATGTGCGACAAAGCTGGATATAGTAGTGTGGCTTTATGTGCGGAGGCTACATCAAAAGGGCAAGAGATAGTGTATGTAAGTGAGAGAAACGGGAGGGGGATTGAATTAATGCGTGTCTACAGAAATGAGGAAAACTCAGCTACGTTTCCGCTGCTGTAGTTCCAGATAGCGAACAATAATAAAAACAGGTAATAAGCAAGCAGAAAGAAAATGCTTGCAGATGGAAGGGATATTGTTTGAGGGCTGTACCTGAATATGAAAAAGCCAGTTGAGTATAGTAAATATACAGAAAGGAAGCCGAAATGCTTTTTTTGATGTGCTATATTTTATAAACGCTGCGTGTCCTATTTTTTTTTATTTCCCGACGATCACGGACTGGCACACAGACGGGGGCTGAAAATGGGAAAGACCTGAGTGTCTTTGTCGTAGCCACGAGCGTCCTTCTTCGAGTTGTATGCTTTATTCGTCAACTGGCGGTGTTCGCTAGCAAATAGGGTGGAAAGGTCCAAGGTCCCGAGTGCGCAAAGTTAAAAATAGCGCCAGCGGGTTGGTAATATTCTTTTTGGTCAGGAGGATAAGAGAAATGAGTTGGAAGCAAAGGAAGGTTGTGGGGCCTGTGGTAGCAGGCGTCGATGATGAGAACTATGTAACAATGATATCAGCAGACAAGAAGTGTACCAAAGGCAACAGGGTGCGTGCTTTTTAATATAACAGAAATAAAAAGAACAGGGCTTGCAAGAGAGGAAAGACGAAGGGATGGAATTTTTTTTCTGGCAATCAGGAGCAAAAGTGAGCATATAAAAGTAAAGAAAGGGGGGCAGATCCACCTTTTATTATTTCGGCTATCTGGAAAATGGGGGGGGGTTGTTCTGGCAGTGGCAAGCAGGCAGCAGCAGACAACAGGCCGCACGCAGACGAGGCTCAGGCGGCGGCTGGCTGATCACGCGGGGGAGATGGAGGAGGGGAGGTGAAGCAGCAGGATTCTGCGCCTTCTGCTAGAGCCCGCTCCCTCGCAAGGGAGCGGGCTCAGGCGGCTCCGTCCGGCTTGGGGGGGACTCCATACGCAATGCACCAGGCGCGCGTGTGGTTCAAGCTATTGGGCCTGCCCCATGCGACGCGCAAGATAAGCAAGCGCGGCCGAGCCAGACGGTTCCTCTATGAGTGCAAAAAGAAGCGCCGCCTCCGACATCATGCAGCAGACAATGGAATGATGTCATCGTGTATGATGCAAGCAGACAAGATGCGCCGCCGGAAATATCACATTTTTTGCTACTGTGAATGGAGACGACACACAGAATGCCAAAGCAATCATTTTTCCTGTATTTCATTTAGTATGTGCATGGTCTTGGATACAGATCTGGGACTGTCAATGCTTCTGGAACTTGCGTTGCAAATTGAAATAATCCATGTCTTTCCCTTCATTTGTCATCGTCTTCTCGCTTGGTGTGTCCTTTATTATTAATTCTTATTGGCTTGCTGGAAAAAGTCCACCTCAGCCATGAAAGGTCTTAGCGTGCACCGCGCATGCATTTGGTGGCCGAATGGCTTTCCTCGCAAAGATGATGAATGCGTTGTGTTCATCACACTTCTTGCTATTATGTTATTGTTGCGTCAAAGGATGCTGATGTGTGTTTGTTTGTATATACGTTGTTGTCTCTTTCTTTCTACAAAAGGTATCGCAAATGCTGCATTTCCCAATTATGAAATAAGCACAGCCATATATTTGTGTAAACAGTTTCTTGCACTATTGCTCAATGTATCACTTGTGTGTTACATTTGCCTGCTGATGTTCTCCGCCAGCCTTCAGGCCTAAGAAAATTAGCGTGACCCTTGTATTCGATTGCTTAATAAAAGCTCCAGGCGCACGCATGTGAACTCTGTTTCAATATGTTGGATATGCCCTGGATCTCTTGACCAAAGGCTCACATGTCTTCTCTTGCCACCCAGAAAAGATGTATAGCTTTTTCCGTTCTGCTTGACGCCATTTCGACAGGCAATCAAGCATCCACTTGCACCCAAGCTGGTTTTTTTTATTGAAATGAAAAAAGTATCAAACGAAAAAACAACGGTTGGAGCGGATGCTCAAAAAGACTGATTTTTCATATTGTTCTTGTCCGCTAGAGTCGACCGACCTTTCCAACAAAGCAAATGCAAGACAGATTGGAAGGGGAGGAGGGACGTCATCGCGACACAGACGCCGCTTTCTTCATTACCGCCTGTTTCGACGTCTGCGGCCGCCACCGCTCGACTTCTGCTTATCGCTTTCACCCTTATTGGCATCACGCGTTCCGCCTTGCGTTTCTGAGCGGTCGTCGCGGATGCGGTCGAAAACGCTGCGTTGGCCCTTGCCGCCAGCTGATCCGGCGTCGCTTGACTTTCCGCGAATCGTCAGCTGCACAACCTTGGAATCCGCACGAGTCGCTGGGCTTCTGCTTCTGCTGGCTCGTTCACGGCGGCGGCGGCGGCTACTAGCACTACCACCAACAGCAGCGCTGCTCTGGCTACGGCTCTCTGACCGCGCATCCCTGTTGCTCCCATCCTCCTCCCTGCGTTGCGACCGTTCTTCGTTCCGATGACGCGACTCGTCCCTGCCGCGGCCACGATACCTGTCATCGCTGCGGCCGCTGTGTCTACCATCTCCGCGGAGGCGCCGCCCGTCGTCGTCGGGTCTCCGGCGCCGATCGTCGCCGCCATCCCGACTCCGGCTCCTAATTGAATCGCGGCGATGACGGCTACTGCGATGGCTATCCCTATCGGTCGGCGTCCTATCACCCTGCGAGTCACGGGCGTCGTATCTGCTCCTGCTCCGCCCATTACTCTGTCTGCGATCCGCAACAGGCGAATGGCGACGGTTACCAGTGCTGCCAGACCCTCCTGAAATAGGCGCTTCATCGTCGGTTGGCACCCGATCACTATCGTTGTCAGGACCCCTCCTGCTCCTCCTCGTTGAATTGCGACTTGGAGACTTGTCGTCGTTCCGAGGCTGCTGCTGCTGCTGCTGGGGTGGTGGTGGCATCCCAGCACCCCAAGGCGCACCGGCACCAGGTGGCATTCCGGGAAGCTGCGGGTACGGCGGCACCATACCTGGGGGCATATACGGCGGCATTCCCATTGGCATGCCCATGGGCATCCCGGGAAACCCAGGGCCCATGCCCATCATCATGCCGTGCGGGTGCATCATGCCCATGTTCTGGTGAGGTACGCGCGGCCTGGGCTGCATTTGCACTGGCGGCCGCGACACCACCACCACATTGCCATTGGGCTTTGCCTGTTCTGGAAGCGGGGTATCGCCAGCGTCCTTGGTGTCTCCTGCGTCTGCGGGCTTGTCAGCATCCTGCGCATCATGGCGTTTGGCCGAGTACTCGCGCAGGAACTCGTCGACTTTGCCGCGCACCTCGCTAGCAGTCTCCAGCTGGTCAGGCACCACGCCCTTGGTGTTGCAGTCGGGGCATGTAAAGCGCATGTCTCCGGTCTGCAGGAGCGCGGTCTCGATGCAGGCCGAGCAGAAGACGGTCTTGCAGCACGGCGTTGTCACAGCATCGCGTGCCAGGTTCCTGCAAATGTAGCATTTGAGGCCGTCGGGGACTTGGCTAGCGTCGACCGCATCGGCGGAGGCGATGGCGCCGCCCGTCAGCCGCTGCGCATGGTCCCATGCCGCCTTGTTTGCTGTGGCCACAACTAGCGTGCCGTCGCTAGTGACCAGCGCGTTTCCCACATCGTCCAGGTTGTCGACCTTTTGCAGGAACGACCGCGGAATGCCGGTTGTGCGCTTGATGCGGGGCGCCGGCGGGCGTCCGGTACCGTCGGTGACCTGGCTGAGCGTCGGGCACTTGTCGATCCAGTGGCCCTGCGTGCCGCAGCGATGGCACACATAGTTCTGCGGCGGCGGCCCCTGGCGCTCGGGCCGGACCATATGCGGCCGTGGTCTGTACGCTCCAGTGCGTCTCTGCCTACACGAGATATGGAAAATGTAATGCAAGGCCGGGGTGTGTTCATTAGTACATATACGTTGTGATCCAGACATAGGCTTGGAACACGAAAGCCACCAGGAGGGAGTGTCCATGCCTCTTCAGACATGTGTTCCAAGTCAGCGCTTTGGTTACATTTCGCCTGCTCAAAGTGTCAACGAAGGCCCCCTCCCCTCGGGCTCCTTTCTTTTCTTTCCAACACGCACAAGGCTCAGAAGCTCCATTTTGCCTGTCGCTGTTGTAGGCGAAAAGCTTGTCTTGTTGTTTTCCCCCCTTCCATGCCACTGCTTGCGTCCGATAACAAGCAACGGTAGAAGAAAAAAAGTGCAAGAAATAACTTGGATAGGTAATTATTTTTTCTTGGACTAAATATATGTTACAAGTTTACACGCCCCCTTGTCGGGCTGGGCACGTCTAACGTAGCGAGAAACAAGAGGATATCCTCCTGTTCACGCTATGCTAAACGTACCCCCCCTCTCCGCCCGACTCGAAGGGAGAATGTTTGAGTGTTCTTTTTTTTCGTCAGGGGAGTTATAGTATTTACAAGACGTACATTTCCATCATCGACTGCTGATGGGACCACTGTTCGGTGCTCTGCTGAAGCATAGCGGCGATGCGAGCGTCCTCGGCATCGTCGGCAATACCAGTGACGTCGTCCATGACCTCCTGGTCCGTGCCGCTGTCGCCCGGTTTGTTTGAGTTCAACCCAATTCCCTGCGGTCCACGGTACCCGTACTGCGTAGAGCGTGGAGGTGGTCCATTCGCGTTGTAGTTGCGATAGAATCCGCCACCACGGTTTCCGTAGCCTTGCTGGTGCGACTGTGGTTGCTGTTGCTGTTGCTGCTGTACACTGCCGGAAGTACGCGGCATGCGTGTGCCCGTGAACGGGATGCGGCGCACAAGAACCATGGTGTTTTTGGGAATAAGGATCGCGTCAGACTTGTAGTCTACAGGCATAACATCGGCCATGGCAAAAGGATACACCCGCACATTAGTAATCACAATAAAGCTATCCACGAACCCCCCCCATCAACGGTTCTGGCGTGAATATGAAACGTTACCTTCATTTGTCTGCTCGTTTGTAATCACAAGGTCGAATTCGTCGGGATCGAGCTTCTGTTCGCGAAGAATCTCCTGCTTCAGGTCGTCCACGGATAGCGACAAACCGTCAAAGATTACTGTCGAGTAGTCCTTGGAGGACCGAAACTTGTATTGGATTTGCGACATTTCCCACTCTAAGCGCCTTGGCAATTACTAGGCCACCCCAAAAATGATAAAATAAAATAAAAGACTAGAGAAAAGAAAGGTTGGGTGGTTTTTTTTTCCCAAGCTCAGCAAGTGTTAAAATTAGGTGTTTTCAGTAAAGAATTTTTTGTTTTTTTCTAGATTTATATTTTTAAAAGTGTATGGCGAAATGGAAAGAAGGAAAAAAAAAATGAAAATTTTGTTGGATGGAAGAAAGAAAGTTTCTGTGCCCAGCCCCCCCAGAAAAAGGGCACTTTTGTACAATGGAAAAGTCACAGTTTCAAGTTACCGAATGACGAAGGTGTTCCCATATCCGCAGCCAATGGCCGATGCCTGCGTGTCTTCCGCGCCAGCAAAGACGATGCGGCGCGGACGGTCCACGTCACGCAGCGACGCGTCGCCGACGTTTCCATGCTCGTTCCACCCCCACGCGTACACTTCGCCTGCACGCGTCACAGCTACTGCGTGGTTCGACCCGCACGCCAGATCCACAACGTCCTCCAGTGGCAGCTCGACCAGATCCCTCGTGCAAGACGCCGGCGGATCCACGTTGATTCCCATCTGGCCATGATCCGCTCGACCCCACATGGCTACGGAACCGCCGCCTCTTCGGCTGTCGTCCATTGAGAGAGGATCCATGAGCACCGCACCAAACTCCCACCCTGCACACACTTTGCGCGCGCGACGGGGTAAGCGGAACGACCGCCACGCGCAAGTCTCTGGCTGTGGATCGCTGGCAGGTCCGCACTGCGCGTACCGGTCGTCGCCGGCTGCAAACACCGTCATGCGATCGGCGGCCACTAGAATCGAATGTGCGCGGCCGCAGGCAACCATTGCGATGGGCGGCAGCCCCCGCGACACACACACAAGCGAAGGGACTCTGGCTTCCATGGCTACATGGCCCAGCTGGCCCTTGCGGTTTGCGCCGCACGCATACACCGAACCGTCGACAGCGAGCATCAGCGAATGGCGCAGCCCGCACGCGATATCCGTGAACCCGACTTCCTCGGTTCCGACCAGCTGTGCCCAGCCACCAGCCTCGTGCTTCCTGCGCGTTGAGAGGAGATCGCTAGTCCCCAGCTGTCCAAACGACCCGCTGCCCGCAGCATACACGCGTCCATCCCTGGTCAGCATCAGCGTGTGGCTCCACCCGCACACCACCTTGCGCACCGCCACACCACACCCGTCGGGCAGCTCCACGCGCGTCCACCGCAATGCCGAACCCTCGCCTAGCGCAAGTTCGCCGTCGCCATTTGTCCCGCATCCATACAGCTGCCGCCCGTCCGACGACCACAGGAACGTGTGGTTGCCGCCTCCGCACACCGTCCATGTTCCTGTATTGTCCTCCTCTGGCGTATCGTTGGCAGCAAACATGCAAACAGTCGGGTGGTGCTGGTCCTCGGTGTCGCCTGTGGCTAGCTGGCCACCCGAGTTAGATCCCAGCGCAAAAACGCAGACCATATCGAAACAAACAAATAAATAAAACAATATACGCAGGAAGAGAAAGAAAACATTGTCGATGATAGCAAAGATGTGCCTTTTTTCTCATTCGAGAAGAATGCATCCCTCTGATCTAACAAACTAACCACATCTAGGGGAGAGGAGAATCAATGAACGCTGAAGTACATATTTTATTTGGACTATTGATTCAAATGACTACGCTTGGGCTTCTTTAAGGATTCCAACCGTAATGTCCATCATCCGTCGGATCGTTAAAACTACAGACTCCGCTTCGATCTGAACAACGGGCGTCGACCGCGCCGCCGCGTTGCCTTCCGGGAGGACGCTCTCCGCACGGCTGGCAATCGACGCGACCAGACCTGCAGTCGCTTCAGTCATAAGCCCGTCCATGGCCAAACATAGGCCGCTTTCATCGACGACGACAACGCCAG
>JANBOT010000028.1:0-32152 GCA_027575385.1 Coemansia sp. RSA 2399 | reverse complement strand
ATTTTTGGCATCATACATGTCTAACCATTTGTTGTCTAGGTTGCGAATATACCAAAAGAGAAGGAATTCATCTGCAACACAGGGTAATCAAATTTGTTGTTTTCACTGTGTTATTTTATCCATGGCAACCTAACTCCGCATAAGGACAGCGATTATCAAACAAATAGATCTTCGTGTGTTGCAATGCCACCGCAATATCATAAACGGCAGCTTGGAAGTGCGGAAAATGTTGCTGTTCACGAGTTGATTACCGACATACATTGTCAACGGGAACATCCATTGGGTAGAACACTCGCTGAATATCGTAATTTGACAATGGCGCTACTTGCATGAGTGACGCTGTCATGTTTCATTTTCATTTGTTATTTCCACTGTTTATTATTGACATCATTATTCCACACGAGGTTACATATCTTCGAAACTAATAAACGAGTTCCATGTAAGAATACAAAACGTCAAAAGAGAATAAATGTTTCAGCCAGATTCCTCCGCTTTGTCAGGGATCTGGCCACCGCCCACCATGAATAACAGAATAACCAACATTTTCCGTGGTTCTTCAGCTTTTCTTCCAACATTTCATCCCACCGCCTGCTGACATATAAAAGGGGCAGCTGGCGCCAGCGAAAATGATGCTGTTATTCCTCCTCAATCTCTTTTTGTTTCAGCCGACAGTTATGTTCGCTGTCACCCCCACCAGGTAAACCTTGCTAATGCTTGTTTTTCGCGTTTGGAAGATTGCTGCCATTCACTAATATTCATTATGTTTTCATGTTTTAGTCTTCTAGTTTACAGTGTCGTCTAGGCGGTCGCGGGTCAGCGGTGGTAGTACTAGGGGATGCTGGTGGCGAGCAGCACCCTAGCTTAAAATGCGAACCCATTCGGGCTGTTGTAGAAGTATTCCCCTCAGTCAATCCACCCGCCGCCGTCAAGAACCGTCAAGCATCGACTGGCCAGACCGGGCGCGAACAATGTCTCTGTGCGCACTTTGCAGTTTATTCAACAACTGCTCCGCGCTCACGCATGCTGCCCACCCTCGGACAACAACCGATTCTTACGCCTTGGCACAGGTAAACCCGCGGCTGCCGCATAACCACATCAATCCTCTCAAGACATCCAGGGGGCTATTGCTGTCATTCTCCCCTATCCGATAAGTTAGTTTCTTTTTGATCGTTTTTTTGCCTTTTGAAAAGTTGCTCTCTTTGTCAGCTTTCTACAGAGAAGAACAATGACCACTTGAACAAAGAGAAAAGAGGCAGGTCCTAGACAACCCCTAAATATTCTCACGAGAGACAAATACCAAGTCAGACAGTTTTACATTTAGATAAGGACCAAGCGCAAAAGAAAGAGATTATAACTTATCTCTTCCCCCGAAAAAAAAAACAAAATTTCACATTTATATTCAAAGCACTTTTGGAAAAACAATGGCAACGTACAAGATCTTCACAGTCGACGCATTTGCCAAGGCAGCGTTCGGCGGCAACCAGGCAGCCGTGGTTCCAGTTCCAGCAAACAGTCTGATGAGCGACCAAGCGATGCAGCAAGTAGCGGCAGAAATGAATCTTGCAGAGACCGCGTTCTTCACGCCCACTGATCCCAGCGAGCCGTTTGAAACGGCATCGAGGTTTGGGTTGCGGTGGTTCACGCCAACCGTAGAGGTCAGGCTGTGCGGGCATGCAACGCTAGCGTCAGCGCACGTTCTCTTCAATGAACTGGGCAATACTAACGAAACGCTGTGCTTTGAGACGCTCAGCGGCGAGCTTGTGGTCAAGAGAGGCAAGGACGTAGGAACACAGATTGAGATGACGTTCCCGACCGATATCCCAGAGCCAGTCAACCACCACACAGAAGATGTGCAGATGCTTGCACGTGCGTTCACGGGCGGATGGGATGATGCACAAGCGGAAGTTGCAGTGTCGCCTTTCCTGCGCTACATGGTGATCCATAACCCAGGCTGCGATGGAGCGGCGCTTGCAGCGCATAGCCCCAAGGTCACGCAGGATGTGATGGATGCTGGCAAACGACTGGATATCACTGCAGTGATCTCTACGTGGAGCGAGCCTGGAGATGCCAACGACTACAAATGCCGCGTGTTTGCGCCGTGGGCCGGGATCGGCGAGGATCCAGTCACAGGGTCGGCGCAGACGGTTCTGGCGCCGTTCTGGAACCAGCGTCTGGGCAAATCAGTGTTTGCGTCGAAGCAGTGCTCTCCGAGGGGCGGCGAGCTTGGCGCGGCTATAGTTGAGGACAAGGTGGTTGTTTCGGGCCAAGCTGTCGTTGTGATCCGTGGATCGATTACCTTTTGAAGAATAAGAGCTATTTTTTTACCAAGAAAATTAAACTGTTTTGTCAAAGGTCCCCCTCTCCTCTCACCTTTTTGTTCACGATGAAAACAGGAACTGCATGTCTTGCTGAGAGAGTTGGTCCAGCGCCTTGGAGTCGCGGCCAATAGTGGAGTCAACAAGCATCTGCTTCTTGACTTGGAGCGCAACGATGCGCGATTCGATTGAATTCTCGACGATGATCCGTGTGACCTTGATCGGGCGGTGCTGGCCCATCCTGTGGATGCGGTCCATCGCCTGGACCTCCACGCTTGGGTTCCACCAGCAGTCCGCCAAGTAAACGTGGCTGGCTTCCGTCAGATTGAGCGCTACACCGCCAGCCTTCAAGCTGACAAGGAACACCGTGTACTCGGGATGAGTCATAAACGTCCGGATGACTGCGTCGCGCTGCGTTGGCGACATGCGTCCATCCAGCCGACAGACGCTGAACCCGGCGCGGTTGAGGCGCCACTGGATCAGATCCAAGAAGTTGACAAACTGCGAAAACACAATGCTCTTGATGTTAGCGTTGCCGCGCCTGTGCCGCGACAGCTCCTCGACAAGCGCCTCGATCTTGGTCGACGACTTCCAGCTCCTCATGTCGATGCGGTTGACTATGGACCGGCGGTACTCGGTGGTCCGCGGCGTGCTCATCATGGTCTCCATCAACGATGTGGCTCCTCCGTCATGGTGCGTCTGCGCCGACTTGATAAGCACCTCGGGCTGCGTCAGGTCAACATCGAACACTGCGTAGCACATGGGGCACCGCAGCACAGCAGCGTCGCCGGCGCCAGCAATGAACATTTGCGCATCGACGCGGCAGAACACATGCTTGCACCGCGACATGATCGGATCCTCGGCTTCCTCGTTGCAAATGGAGCAAACCAGCGTGTCGGTTTCATCGCTTCCGATCCGCGCCTTGGAGTCGACCTTGAGGCGCAGAAGATCTGGGTGGTTTGCGGCAAGCCTCATGCGCGTAATCAGCTCGAAGATGTTGGCGTAGTTGTTGAGCACCGTCCCGTGCTGCGCATACGTGTCGAATTCGCGCCTGTAGTCGGTAAACAGCGAAACGTAAAAGTCCTCCTCGGCGGGGCTGAACCTGTCTCTGCGTGTGACAACGACGCGCGGCGGCAGTCCCAGATCCTCCGAGCGCTCCACCTTTGTGCGGCGCAGCATCACGTTGTCTAGCAGCCTTGCCAGCTTGCGGAACCCCATACGGCTCACCGCCGATGCCGTCGCGTTGTTCTGGATCGGCTTCAGCACATGCAGGTTCCAGTAGCAAAAGTGCCTGGTATACGTGTGCCCGCACTCGGTGCACTTTGGGCCGCTTGTGTGCGAAAACGTCCAGTGTTGCGATTTGCATGTGCACTCGTGGCAAAAGTACTTGCTAAACGGATCCGACTTTGTCAGTCGGATCAGCGAGTACAGTTCGCCAACGCGGTTGTGCAGCGGCGTCCCAGTCAGCGACCACACACGCTGCGTTTTAAGTGCAAATGCAGCGCGGGCAGAGTTGCTGGATCGATCCTTGAGGTTGTGCGCCTCATCCAGGACCACCCGGAACCACGTGACGCTGTGTAGCATGGACGGCTCCTTGCGCAGCGCACCCTTGCTGCGGAACCCTGTGCGCTCGCGCCGGAACCCGCTCTCCATCACCGCATACGTTGTGAGGATGACGTCGTACTTGGCGAGCTCCTCCAAATCCATGCCGCCATTGGAGTCCATTAGCTTCTTGCGCTGGTCGCCGTAGAAAACAAACACTGACAGCGCACCAGTGGCCATCTCAATCTCGGCCTTCCACTGCATCAGCGCCACCGTCGGACATACCACAAGCGTTGGCTTGCCGCGGCTCACCAAGAGAAGCGCTATGGTCTGCAGCGTCTTACCCATCCCCATCTCGTCGGCTAGGATGCCGCCGCGGAACATGGTCGACTCCTGCTGCGCCATCCACCACACGCCTTCGCGCTGGAACGGCAGGAGCTGCATCTTGAGATCGGGCGGTTGGTCAACCATACCCACTTCCTTGTCGGCCGTCGCTGGCTCCAGAGAACTCCACGCGTGCCGCAAATGCGGGTGGTTTAGAAACAGCCGGCAATATGGGCTATAGTCGACATCGTTCCTGGGCAGCTTGCGTGGATCAACGAGCCCCTCGAACGTCTCCTCAACGTCTGTTAAATCGCCTTCCAGAATATCTTTGAATTTGCGCGACTTCTTGCCGTTCTTGTTCCGTTTCCGCTGGGGTTCCATAGTGTAATGGTACTTGGCGTCCCGGTGGCCGTCCGAACACATCTCATCTCCCCTTGTATCGTTAACCGGTGCAATCAGGAGCTTCATGTCGCCAAACACTGGCATCATCGAGGCAACAGGTATGTTTTCCTGGACCTTGCGCTTCTTTGCCTGTGGTGCTGGGGATACATACCCCCAGTAGAATCCGTTGTTTCTTCTGCGTCTCGGTGGAGGTGCTATTTCGAACGGTCTGTCGTCGTCGGATACAAAGTCGTCCGAGCTGGAGGAAGAGGAGAAGTCTGCTCCATTGACCGACATTTGGCAATCTGAGCCAGACTCATCTGAACTAGTGTCGGCGGCGCTGCTACCCGTAAGCTGTTCATCTGCTGAGTCGCCAATGACGACCTCGATGATGCGTTTGCGCCGCCCAGTAAAAGTGGCTGCGGATTTCGGCGACCCCCTGGAAGATGTGGGTGTGGCAACAGCAGTGGTAGAGGAGGCACTGTCAGAGTATGCCTCTGCCATACGGATGCTGGAAGATGCTCTTGTGGTAACCATTTCGCTATTAAATAAGAAACCTCGAAAACAAAAAGAGTATGACAAAACCCTGCTGAAGTAAAAAAAAAAGAAAAGAAAAAATAACAAACGAACGAAAGAGATCATTATCGGTTGAAACAAGGAGGCCGACATTTTTATTTCCTTGTTTGGCTTGTACAACTGAGACAAAAACGGCTACTGCGGAATAAAAAAATACTGATTTGGTCCATTTGCCTTTTTTATCCCGCCACCAGTTGCAATGCTCAGATGCTTTAGCTGTTACTAAAAAAGAACACAACTGTCGGTGGGGCTTATTCCATTGATAAAGCTAGATGGATTAAAAACAGCTACTTGCCCGCTTGAAGCTCACTGGGCACCTAGTCTGTCAGTTTAGATGAGTGGGTGTTTCACGTTGTTGCCAAACAGACTAGACACCTTAGTTTCTAACAATGGAGAATGGTGCAATCCAAATAAACGGCTTGACTAGAGCTATTGTGAATACTTTTGGATTTATTTTTATTTACTTTTTCTCTCCTTTCCATCTCCCAACAAAAAAGAATAAAATGGCCCCTATTCGTGATTACGTTTTAAAAAATTAGTCGATAGAAATGAAACTCTGGCCACAAACACACACGTCGTTTTTGATAAACGGTTTAGAAGCGCGATACATGAGGGGATAGGGGTGGCAGAACTGTAGACGGAAAGACCTTGCCATGACAGCGTTGGACAAGGCCTATACTTGACAAAAGTACCATTCTATGCCAACCGTCTTTTAAGATTTGTACGCCAACATCCTTTTCTCTTAAGTTTCATTTTTCTTTACCAATCGCCAGTGCACAAGACATGGCTCGAACATGAGCAATCGCAAACGTCTACAATATACATTTTACAATGAAGGAAGTTCGACGTGCTCGTCTTTTTCCAGACCACAAGACATTTGCTCTGTGTCTTTGTTTTCTTTTAAACTAAAAGATGAATTCTAGAATCACCCGGGGTTTTCTTTAGCTTAGCTCAAGATAAATCTGTAAAGAGAGTGTGAGGTTAAAACTACAAAGATGTTGCAATTGGCCTTGTGTTTCTTTATAAACTTCAATTGTGCGATTGGCCTTTTTTTTTGTCTGCGAATTGCACTGGGAAATTTGGACACCCATACATTCTTGTCCAGGCAGCGTATAAAATGGGAAGCATTCGTTGAGAAGGGATGTCATTATGTTTCTCCTCTGTTCACTTAGTCCACTTCATTTAAACACTACTTTTCGCTCGCTAATATCACACATTACCATTCACGACACAGCTGGGCTTCTACAATTGTTTCATATCAACACATAGCAACGCCATCCACGTGCTATAACTCCTAAGAACAAGTGCAAGTAAAGGTTTAAAAGCACGATGAGTGCGAGTGATTACAATGAAGGTGCTCTCGCTGATATGCATACGTTGTTTTCTGACGAATCCACGCAGTATCGGGCTCAATCACAAGATTACATACAGGCTCAAAGAGCCGCACGAACTCAAGGACGAGCTCAAAGACGAGCTCAAAGACGAGCTCAAGCTGAAGCTGAAGTACAGGCTCAAATACAAACTCAAATTAATACACAACCTAAACCTCTATGGGGACATTCAACTAGATATGCAATTTCAAAAAAAACTGCTGATGTCGCGGAGCACCATGGCTGGTTGGATCGCCATCCAAAAAGAACGAGCATAATTGCAATTGGTTTCTATTTGGTTTTTGCGGGATGTGTAATGGGATGCATAGTTGTTTACATGATGAACCATTCCTCGGTTTATAATAAACCGACTGACCAAACTACGACTGACTCAACTAAGACAGACCCTGGTCTCTGTGGGTTTCAGGGCAATATAATGAACGTTGTTCCCAGTATTATTTATGTAATCATCTTCGCGGACATGTTTTTCGGCTTCATTTATTTGATCTACGATTCGTGTACTAAAACGGCGTGGAAAGAAGAGAATGATAGGTTTGTAGGATATCTAAGTGTTCGGTTTAATAGCGCACTGTACATGATTATGAATGTTTCTCTTGTTATAGCTGCGCTGTCCACAGATGTAATGACTTGGCATGTGTACTCGAACTTTAACCCAGGCAGTTGGGAATTCACTGCGGGTATTCTACTTATGATTTCCATAGGGTTTGGAATACTATTCTCTTTCATTCACCTCTTCGCCTCTATCTCTTATAGAGCTCGTCGTAAAGCTTACTATACGATAGCTGGATAATAGCAGCCAATGCTAATGACCTTTGATCGTCATCCTCAAGCCCAGCTAAATGATCTTGATCAACATATCCACATCCTTAAATACTATTTTTCTGTTATCCAGTTGAAATAAACAACTTTCACATTTTTCAAAACGCCAAATGTTAAACAGAAAAAGGGGGAGGTATTCACTTGTCGAGATCAATGTAGATGGCTGGAAGCATGCCCGATTCCTTTGTACCAGCAAGCTTGCGAACCCTCCACCAGCTTTCGGCCATGTCCCCCGGTCAACAACACGAACCCTGTCTCCAAGAGCGATACTCAACTCATCGTCATGTTGCGGTTGCTAGTCATAATTTGCGGTACCGAAAGGGACCTTTTGTCTTACAAGGTATTTCTCAGTTCAGCTAATAATAAATAAAACATGCTAAACGCTCAGAAACTGGACTAAATAATAGTTTACGAAGAAAAAAGAAACTGCATGTCCTGGTGCGACAAGCGGTCCAGCGAATTGCGGTCGCGGCCGATCGTCGAGTCGAAAATGTTTTGCTTCTTCTCTTGCAGCGCAGCAATGCGAGATTCGATTGAATTCTCGACGATGAGTCGTGTGACCTTGATCGGGCGATATTGACCCATCCTGTGGATGCGGTCCATCGCCTGGGTCTCAACACTCGGGTTCCACCAGACGTCAGCCAGGTAAACGTGGCTTGCTTCCGTCAGATTGAGCGCTACACCGCCAGCCTTCAAGCTGACAAGGAACACAGTGTACTCGGGATGAGTCATAAACGTCCGGATGACTGCGTCGCGCTGCGTTGGCGACATGCGTCCATCCAGCCGACAGACGCTGAACCCGGCGCGGTTGAGGCGCCACTGGATCAGATCCAAGAAGTTGACAAACTGCGAAAACACAATGCTCTTGATGTTAGCGTTGCCGCGCCTATGCCGCGACAGCTCCTCGACAAGCGCCTCGATCTTGGTCGACGACTTCCAGCTCCTCATGTCGATGCGGTTGACTATGGATCGCTTGTATTCCGTCGTGTCTGGCGTGCTCAGCATCGCATCCATAAAGGTGGTGCCATCGCCGCCGGTGCGTTTCTTTTGCACCGTTTTGGTCATGCGCATCTCGGGCTGTTCCAAATCGATCTTGAACTCTGCAAAGCATGTTGGGCACTGCACATTGTTTTCCGCATCGTCGCCTGCGCTGTTAACATACATTTGCGCATCGACGCGGCAGAACACATGCTTGCACCGCGACATGATCGGATCCTCGGCTTCCTCGTTGCAAATGGAGCAAACCAGCGTGTCAGTCGTATCGTTTCCGATCCGCGCTTTGGCGTCGACCTTGAGGCGCAGAAGATCCGGGTGGTTTGCGGCCAACCTCATGCGCGTAATCAATTCAAAGACATTGGCGTAGTTGTTAAGTATCGTGCCATTCCGCCCAAACGTACCAACATCATCCTTGTAATCCTTGAACAGCGATACGTACAGCTCTTCCTCGGCGGGGCTGAACCTGTCTCTGCGTGTCGTAACTATGCGAGGCGGAAGTCCCAGATCCTGCGAGCGCTCGATCTTTGTGCGGCGCAGCATGATGTTGTCCAGTAGACACCCCAGCTTGCGGAAGGCCATGCGGCTCTCTTGAGAAGATGCCGGGTACAGCTGGACTGGCTTGAGGATGTGCAGGTTCCAGAAGCAAAAGTGCCACGTTCCCTTGTGTCCGCAGCTGTCGCAGTATTTCCCGCCATGCGAAAAGTTCCAGTGCAACGAGCTGCAGTCGCATGAGTGGCAAAAGTACCTGCTGAAAGGATCAGCCTTTGTCAGTCGAATCAGTGAAAACAGTTCGCCTACGCGGTTGTGCAGCGGCGTCCCAGTCAGCGCCCATACGCGCTGCGTTTTAAGTGCAAATGCAGCGCGGGCAGAGTTGCTGGATCGGTCCTTGATGTTGTGTGCCTCGTCTAACACAAGTCGGAACCAATCCACGCGATGAAGCAGCGACGGCTCGTGATACAGAATGCCCTTGCTGCGGAACCCTGAGTGCTCGCGCCGGAATCCACTTTCCATCACTGCATACGTTGTAAGGATGACGTCGTACTTGGCGAGCTCCTCCAGATCCACGCCACCGCTGGATTCGTCCACGAGCTGCTTGCGGTCGTTTCCGTAAAACACAAACACAGATAACGAGTCTGTAGCCTTTTCGATTTCAGCCTTCCACTGCATCAGCGCCACCGTTGGACACACAACCAACGTTGGCTTACCGCGGTTCAGCAGAAGAAGCGCTATGGTCTGCAGCGTCTTACCCATTCCCATCTCGTCAGCCAGGATGCCGCCGCGGAACATGGTCGACTCCTGTTGCGTCATCCACCACACGCCTTCGCGCTGGAACGGCAGGAGATGCATCTTGAGATCGGCCGGTTGGTCTACCATACCCACTTCCTTGTCTGCTGCTGACCGCTCCAGAGAGCTCCATACATTTCTCAGGTGTGGATGGTTGAAAAACACTTTGCTGTACGAGCTATAGTCAATGTCGTCTTCAGGCAAGTTTCTTGGTCGCACAATCTCTACCTGATTCTGCTTCTTTTTCTGCTTCTGCTTCTGTTCCTGCGGCGCTTGTTGCGTCTCTTCTTGTCCCGGTTGCTGCTGTTGCTGAAGTTCCCTCTGTCTCTGTTGTTCCTCTTGTCTCTGCCGTTGTTGCTGTTGATGAAGTTCCCTCTGTCTCTGTTGTTCCTCTCGTCTCCGCTGGTGCAGCTCTTGGTCCCGTTGATGTTTCTCCCGCCTCTGTTGCTCTTGTCGTTGCTGTTCCTCCCGTCTCTGCCGTCGTTGTTCCTTTTGTCTCTGCCGATACTGCTCTAGTCGCTGCTGGTGCAGCTCTTGGTCCCGTTGACGTTTCTCCCGCCTCTGTTGCTGCAATCGCTGTAGCTCTTCTGGTGGTAGCAGCATTTCTCGTCGATCTCGCTCCCGGCGTCGTTGCCGACGCCCGTATATCTCGGATAGTGGTATCTCATGTCCAGGCAATATATTATTACTTGCAACCTGCTGGTTCCCAGGAGCAGCGACGGGCACAGTTCCCGTATTTCTTGGAGTCTCTTGGATTGCAGAAGCCGGGGCTACAATGCTGTCAACGATTGCACCATGTGTAGCTCCTAGAGTTGTAGTTGCGATGTTGTTGGAGCTTGAAGCCTGTTGACCTCCCGAAGCAGCGGGAAGCGGCTCAATCTTGGGTTTCTTGTGAAGTGGTTCGTCATCATACGAATCAGGGTTTCCGCCAATGTTGTCAGGATTAGGGACAGCAACAGGCACAGAGGATGGCTCAACATTGATGGTTGGTGCATCGGCGGCAACTGGCATATTGCCGTTCACCCCAGAGTCGACTGCTACGGTGTTGCTGTTAGCGTCGCCAGGTTCGGGGTTCACCACCGAGCTGTCAGCATCAGGCTTGATAGTGGGTTTGCGGCCCCTTTTGCGTGTGGCTGCGGAGGGCTTTGGCTGTGTCGTTGAAACAGCAGCGGGCGGCGCATTGCTGCTCTCTTGCCTCCTTGAGGAGGCTCTTGTCGTAACCATATGGTTTCGTCCTTTCCTTTGGCAATAATTTGAAATATATAAATGTGGAGAGTGAGGGGGGAAGGGTTCCTATAAAAGAGGGTATAAATACAGCAGAAAGTCGTAATGTGGAGTAAAAGTAAAAAAAGTTCAGAATTTTCCAAGAGTTTTGCCTTTTCATCATCACTCTTTTTTTTTCTGGATGAGGGGGAAAGATCAGAATCAAAGCGTTGATGGAAAAGAGCAAGCCACAATAGGCGTGAAAGTGATCTGTCTGTGCTTACTACTGCGGGAAAGCAGGTTAGTTTGAATCAGGAAAGTCCTTATTACATTGCTCGTCAAAGTCCAAGGCCAATTATTACGTGCAAATGTGCATTTCATGTGTGTGGTTTGGCAAACGTGCAGAGCAATTGGTTCCGATTAACGTGTTTGAAGACGCTGGCAAATAAAAGTAAACAGAAATTAGAGGTAGGTAGATTAATAGTAAACACGCACCGCAACACACGTTTCACAAACAGACATAACCATTGCTAAAAACAAGAAAAGACAACATGGAGATTAGGACTTTTTCGAATGAGGCTTCTTGTTGGGCTGCTCGGAGCCGCTGACAGATCGCTTGGCACAGCCACGAGGTTTCTTGGCCATTTCGGCAGGCTCTTTCGGAGCGGCACCCCTGAGATGCTTAGGCATTTGTCCATTCAAACGCAAACGGTGAAGAATATCATTCACTTTGAACATCATTAACCGACTCGAGCTTCTATCAATGCAGTTGAATGTAAATTCAAGGTATAATGGTGTTGCCAACATGTTGGCACTAGACACGGCGAGACTATACATAGACGGTAATCCAAAATAAACCACTATAAATAGAACGGGAAGCACTGCGGACACACACAATCCACATAGGATGAACTTTTACCTTTGTAGACATCCTTTTTTAACTGTGGGGATTGAAGCTAGTGTCGCCACTTTCTTCTTTATCGCGCATTTCCACTAATATCCATATTTTTGTTAGTTCACAATGTGTAAAAGTAATTCATGGCAGTTTCCGAAAGGCCCAGCTCCACACTGCCAACTTGGATTTGTAAACCGTATAGCTAATAACATAAGGCCAAAACCAGCACAGCAAATCCCATCCCCGATTATTAAGATGAATTGCTCAAGCTCTTCCTACCCTAGCTACAAGACAATACAGGATATCAACGAAAGAGAACATGATACTGTAAACTGAACATGGCTAGAATAGAGTGGGTATAGTAAACGTTTGTCGCATGGCAGCATATTTCAAACGTACGTTGGGCATGGATTCCTTTTGTTTTATTGGAATGCCCCCAGAGGAAATAGAAAACAACCAACGACGTGCAAAGAAGACACTTGTTGAAAACCAATGCAAAAGAAATGACTTTATCTTTGTGATGTACAAAGCTTTGCAATTTGTATATTGCCAAAAAAGGAAAAGAAATTAGCACAGTCGCAACATTAGCTCATTTCGGAAAGAGTAGAGGCCGCAATCATCTCTCTTTCAAGTTGGAAAGGTGTAGTAATCCGGTTTGATGGCAGCACCTTGGCAGCTGTCATGCTATACCACCACGCTTTGGCACAAACCAAGAAACCAAATTTCACCAGAGACTATAATGCAAGTTCTGGAAGGTTTACATTTGAAAAGATGGAAAATAAAAGTTTGATATCGATAACGGTTAGCAAACATCCGAGATCAACACCGATCAGTCTAAGCATGAGATAAGTAATATGTATTCTAAGTTATACATTTATATGCGATGAAGTAATACAAAAGCCATTTGCACGTAGTGCGAAATGTCTCTGGCAACGGAGGCGGACATTTTGTCGATGGGCAAGATACCAATATCCATGGACTGTGCCAACGGATCATCTAGGCCGTAGCCAGATTCGGCAAGAAGGTCGTCGCGACGCGGCACAAGCCTATTGATACGTGTGCGAGGCGCTAGCACTAGAAGACATACTTTGCTGATATAATCGAGGGCTAATAGATGTTTTATGCGTTTGCTTTGTATCCCAGTTGCGCTATATCAAGCAACATTTATTGGCTAGTCAGAAATGTTGTAATACGCTAAAAGGCACTAGCGGCACTTGCCTGGAACAGCAGTCGCCGTGGGGTTGCTAATGGGTGCGCTGGAAGTGGGGGTATCACTCTCCTGCTCCTGCTCGGCTGTTGAAGGCTCAGGAGTGGCAGCGGCAGCAGAAGTGGCATCCTGATCCTGCCCAGTGGTCGCTGGCTCGGAGGCGGCGGCTTCGCTACTAGAAGAAATAGCGGCCACTTCGCTGCTAGATGAAGAATTGTCAGCAGAGGCAACAGCGCCAGCCACATACAGTGGAGGTCCAGGGATCGGGTAGCTATCGTACGACGAGTAAAGGTTGAACAGAATGCCAGGGCTGTTGGTCTTGTAAATGCCCGGAATAGCGTAGCCCTGGGGCTCTGCATCGCCGCCACCGCTCACAGAAATCTGGCCACAGTTCGGGTAGTACTGGGCGCCACGAGCCGGGTTGGTCGCATAGTCAGTGTCGGCCTCATGGAGCGCAATGATCTCTGTGCGCAAAAGGTAGTCTCCAGCCTTGATGTCTGCAGGCAGCGTGACATCGAGCTTTCCGCCGCTTGCACGGATCTTGTTGACGCACCATTGCTTGGTGCTGGCATCATATCCGTCCTCGAAGATCTTGAACCACACGTCGCCAGAGCCGTTGCTTTCCAGCGGAGCCATGTAGACGAGGCAAGGGCCCAGATGGCTGACGTCGATTATGTCGTCGCTGGCAGAGTCGTTGTTGTGGTGCCATTCGACAGTAATCGTCGACCCGGCTTCCACCGGGCATGTCTTGGCAGCCGTCGATGTGACGCCGCCGACATTGCACGTGAGGTCGGTCGATGAGGGATCCTTGACCGGGAAGTTGCGGTTGGTCGGGTATGGCCGGATGCAGACGCCCTCGCCATACTCGGTGCCGTCGAGCGTCAGATGGCTGAGGTAAGTGTGTGCGCTGACAGATGCGATGCCTGCGACTAGCGCGGCGATGGATCCGAGAATACTAGCAGTCTTCATGGTTTGTATAAAAAAAAAAGCAACGGACAGGTGAAAAAGGTTGGACGCAATGTGGTGAGAGAGGCGGGAGGGTAAACGTAAGGTTTATTCTAAAAAATAAAAATAATCTGAGAACCAGCTCAGCGCTTTATTTTTATTGAATGTAGGAACTGAAAGGGAATTGGAACGGAGTGCGACAAGGAAGAAAAATTCTAAAAACTTTTTGTAGACCTGGTCTGTCGGAAGCAAGCCCTTTTAAAGCCTTGGGATTTTGGCTAAAACTACTCGAATTTTTCCAGCCCGGAGAAGAAGAAAAAAAAAAAGAAAGCTGATATCCATGTTGCGATTACAAAACGACCACGAGCCTGGATATCCAAGCACAATACGCAAATTTTGATATTGCAAGATATTGTAGTCGAAAGGTCGCGGTTATCTTCCAGTGGAAAAAAAAACGACCACGAGCCTGGATATCCAAGCACAATGCGCAACTTTTGCTATTGGAGATGTTGGAGTCGAAAGACCGCGCATGTTTCCATTCAGTGGTTTGCTGGAAAATCTGGAGAATTCCGGAAAGAAGCGAACAACGGGACCGCATGGCACACGCGGCTGGTGTCCAATCTATTTGATCAACATTCAGCACACGTTTGAGATTCCGCTCTTGTGGTCTGCAGGCTGGTTCGGCTCAGCGAACCGAGCTGAACATTCCAAGCCAATCATCGTGGCACAGCACACGCAGGAGGAATGCATAAGGTTGGCAAACAAGCCTTCTTCTCTCCTGCTTTGGGCCGTTTGGCGTTTCTTTGTTTTTGTTTGATTGAAATTCGCTATTCTGATTTACATCCTCTCGAATCGTTATTTCACAATCATGCAGCGCCTGCTATTTATAACGGCTCTGCTCCTCGTGTCGGCGACTCATCTCGTCAGCGGATTGCACTTTTACCTCCGCGACGCCGAGCGGCAATGCTTCCTCGAGGAACTGCCCAAGGGCTTTCTGGTGACTGGCCACTATAAGACCGAAGAGTGGCGCGAGGCCGAGCACCGCTACATCGAAAACCCAGGCATCTCAGTATCCATGACAGCCGACGACAATGACGCCCAGCACCGCGTAATGAACCAGAAGGGCGGCCACCAGGGCAAGTTCTCGTTCACTGCCGGCAAAGCTGGAGAACACACCATCTGCGTGCAGGCGCATGGCGCGCAGGGCGGCGGCTGGATGTCGTCTTCTGTTGTAAAGTTCACCCTGGATGTCGATATCGGCGAGGCTGACGACGGCGGTCGTAGCGCAATTGAGAAGATCAAGGATATCTCTGAGAAAATAAAGATCCTTAACGCCCAGTTGGAAGAAATAAAGACCGAGCAAAAGTACCAGCGCGAACGCGAGCTCGAGTTTGACGGCGCTACCTCGTCTATCCGGAAGCGTGTCGTTTACTGGGCCTTTATCCAGCTTGGGATCGTTGCTGGCGTCTGCTACTGGCAACTGCGTCATCTGCGCCGATTCTTTGAAGCCAAGAAGCTTGTCTAGCTTAACTTGTCAATATTTTTCAAGTTCTAAACAGTGGTTTTATTTAAGAAATGTGTTGATTAAAGAAAAAAGATGGCAAACCTGGTCCAGAATTTCAGTGCGTGTATGAAATGGTGTGTTTTTGCTGTTTATTCAATTCCGATCTACTTGCTGAGCGTTTTACTAGCCTCAGCATCAAACACTTTACCAGTATTTCTGGAACTTTCCCTTGGCTTTGGCTCAAGTGTCCTAGGTGGTGGGGTTTTTGCTGACATTGCTACTATTCCTTAGTCTGTGGTATCGGTGGAACAGGATGATTGTGGAACTCGAAGCAACCAAGCTACGCAGACATCCATGTCAATTTATATGAGAAGCGATTTGGAAAACATTTGGCAGACACAAGCCTTGTGTTGGGGATGTCTTGGACATTTCTATTCTCGCAACGAACCCCAGAGCGGTTCATACGGTGCCCCATAGCAGGTTACAAAGAACACCCATAGCAGGTTACAAAGTGCCCCTCCCCCCACAGAAGCTTACAAAGTGCCCTGCGTTCTTTGCCCATACTGATGATTGACTGGAACTGAATTGATGGAGAATAGCAAAAAGAAAAAAGGGTTGCTCGTGATTGAGAACGGTGAACTGTGAGTGTTAGGGTATTTCGGTATAATGAAGATAGAACCGGGTTTAATGTGTCTACTAGCATATATAACGAATATTTCGCTTTTTTCTGACACAAGTTTTATGTGAGGCTAGGAGGTTTATGTCGGGGGACAGGAATGCCAATCAGAGGTTAAACGGTAGTCTTATTCTTAATGTTAATAGAACTAGATAGAGTGAAAACAAAACGTGTCAACATCGAGTACCCCAGTTTCTTACTATAAAACGTGTCCCTGAATGTTGATGCCGCGGGAATGTGGCCGCGTGATACCATGCGATCCAGTAGAACGGCAAGTTGGGCTGAGTTTTCCGGATCTAGATGGCACTATACAAGTGTTTGGATTGAGAGGCAAGGACCTTTCTCCGCTCCCTCTCTTGGCACAAGGGCGTGGTTCCTTCAGGCACAGGCGCCGTTGACGGGATTCAGGGCGCAGCACCATATGGGAAAACCCAATACGTGCATATGTTGTCAAGTATGTGTCAACATCCCGGGACCAACTCTGGGCACGAAATCAACTTCAAGAAGCCCCGTCCGCATTTCTCTCAGCTCCTTGTCGCTCTCTCCCAAGAAATATCGGGTGTTTTTAAGTTTGTTAATGCTCTATGCATATTGGTGCCCACGTTGTGGCGCTGGTGATCTGATCCAGTCGAATATACGCTATGTGGGATCTGCATGTGTTTACGACAGCTTTCTTTGGTGTCTTTTTTTTTTATTTTGCAGAAGAGCAGTTTCTTTTTTATTTTAGCGAATCCCTTTCCCTTTTCTTTTCTCCTCTCCTCTATACACTATATACTTTTACAATTCTGTGTTTTTTAAAAACATAACAATGGATGTTCAAGCGGCCGTGACTAGAGCTGCATCGATTAAGCTGCAAAAGGAGCTATTGCAGTTATCAAAAGGCGAAAGCTCGTCGTTCTCTGTTGGACTGGTAGATGAGGACAATTTGTTTGAGGCAAGTCAAAAATACTCCACGACTTTCTCCTGTTTAAAGAGGGAGGGGGTTTTTGGTCGAATTCCATTGCGTTATACATAATCGCTCGGGTTTGCTAAAAATAAGGAAAACCCCACACCTGTGGAATTTTTGTTTTACATTTCTGCATTTACCAAGTGTAGTGGAATGTCACGCTGCTTGGGCCGGCAGACTCGTACTACGAGGGCGGAATGTTCAAGGCGGTGCTAAAGTTCCCGCTCAACTACCCATACGAGCCGCCGACAATGAGGTTCACGTCGGATTTGTGGCACCCGAACGTGTACCCGGACGGGCGGGTTTGCATATCGATTCTGCACAAGGCAGGCGAGGACCCCAATGGATACGAGAGACCCGAGGAGCGCTGGAGCCCTGTGCAGACCGTCGAGACTATATTGGTCAGCATAATATCGATGCTCAGCGAACCCAACCCCGAATCGCCAGCAAACATCGACGCCGCAAAGATGTGGCGCGACGACAAGAAGGCATACAGACGAGAGGTACGGCGCTGCGTGGACAAGTCATTTGAGTGGTAAAATAGAGAGGGTTTTTGTTGTTGGAAGACAAAATGTCATATCTTAACGGACTTGTGGACCATGGGTATCAAGAGTTTTTACTGAGAGTTGGAACAAAAGAAGAAAAAAAAGTGAGTGACAAAAGACTGGTATTTGAAAATGCTAGAGTCTTTAAGGTTTATTCGATTTGACAGTTAGAGCAAGAAGGATGGTCAAATAGTACATTGCTGAGACCACGAAGCCGGATATAAAAGTTCTCTTCGCTCCCTCAGAAGTGTGCGTGCGTTTGTTATCGTCGGGCGTTATTTTGGAAGAGGTCTTTTTTTGTACACATAGTACAGACCGGTAAGAAGAAGAAGGAGGGGTTGTTTAGTTTGTGCGGCGGGGGGGGTGTTGTCGTTAAAATGTTCATGAGATGGCAGAGGAAAGGGGACGGAGGAAGAAAATCACACACAGTAAGAAGATTCCTCGTTTTACTGGGCCATGCTGACAGACGGGCTGCCTTCGAGGGTCGTCATGCCAGGGCTGCTGTTGCTAACCAAGGCGCTGGTAGACATTGGCATTGATACGGAGATCATGCCAGCAGCAGGGTCGGCGGAGTTGTTTGCAGCAAACACATCCGAGAGGTTGTTCATATCGATGAGCCCCAGACTGGCGGCGGTGGCAGGCAGTGGCACCATGGCGTAACCGCCAGCGGTTGTAGTGACACCATGCTGCTGTTGCTGTGTCATTGTGTTAGAAAATAGTTGTTGCTGCATTGCCGCAGCCACCACGGCCGCTGTTGACGTTGCTTGCATCGTGGAGAATGGGAAGTGCGACGCCGAAGCGCGCGAGAGAATCGGCGCCGAGAGCGGCGAGATGTTGAGCGGCGACGCAGACGACGACATGGGCGAGGCGCCGCCGCTGCTGCTGCTGCTGTAGTAGTCCCTGCCGACGGCAGAGACGGTTGTGGCCATTGCTGCAGGAGCCAGCATTGCCTGCGACAGCTGTGCAGTTGCTTCTGCTGCTGCTGCTGCTGCTGCCTGCTGCTTGCGCTTGGATATATTGGACGTCTGTACGCGCAGCACAGGCCTGCCGGCACTGGCAACAGAAATGGCGCCCAGGTCCAGGCTTTGCTGGCGCCTCTTGTGCTGGTTGGAAGAGGCTGGGTGCGGCTGGAGGAGCGCGCCGCGGGCAGCAGCGGGGGTTGAGATGTTTTGCGAGGAAGAAGCCATCAGCTGGTCTTCTGGAGCCTCGCTGATAGTTTCGGGCAGCAGCTCCTCAGAATCGTTGTCGAGGGGCTCGAGGCCCAACTGGCTGCGCAAGCGGTTGACTTCGTTGTGGAGCGCCAGGTTGCGTGTCTGCAGCCGGTTGATGCACTGGTCGCGCGCCTCAATCTTGCTCCTGAACGACATTATGTGTTCGAGCGACTTTTCGACAATGGTGGCCTTGCTGGGGCGCCGCACGCTGTTGAGCGCAGGCACAGCCGATGCCAGGTCTTGGAACTGCCCGTTTAGAGACTCACGCCTCGCCCGCTCAATTGCGTTGTGCGTAGCGCGCCGCTGTGCATGCTCGGCGTTGTTGGCTCCAGACCGTAAGCTGCCGCTGGGCGACCGCCGGTGGTCGGCGCCGATGGCTCCGCCGGTGGCTGCTGCCGCCAATGTTGCACTGGAGAGCGACCCGCTGCGCTGGTGCTGGTGCGTATCCACAATGCCGGCCGGGTACATGCCTGCATGCCCTGCCGCCGCCGCCGCCATCAGCGCATGGCTATTGTTGACGAAATATGCATTCACGCCACCGTTTCCGCCGGCTGCCACCGCCACAGCCGCTGCTGCTGCCGCCGCACTGGCGCCATCCGAAGCCATGCCCAGATGGCCGTGCTGGTACGCTCCAGCGCTCATCGCCTGCGCTTGGGCTAGTGCGTTATCGTTGGTGCCGCTGTCGGGGCCAAAGAACATAAAGTTCGACTGCTGAGGATAAGACATCATCTGCTGTAACATAGAGCTCTTCAAGCAAAGACGTGTATGTGTTGGGATGTATTGTTTTTTTGGCGTGGTCTGTTTGCGTTCTTGTGGTCAAAAGGATACCAGCTCCCTATATCAGTTTAGATTCCTTTTTAGTGTGTGGCGTTAAAAAAAAAGACCTCTCAGATATTCCCTGTCCGTAACTAGGTCAACTAGAATCACAAACAAGTCTGAAAGAGGCGTATGATGAAGTCGTTAAAATGAAGAAGAAGAAAAAAAAGCAGGCAAATGAACACTGGAGGAAACGCAAGAGAGGAGCAAGAGAGAGGGGAGAGAGCGTGTGTTTCTATTGCGGAAGCAAAGTGGGTGGAAAATGCTTGTGTTTTTTTTTTTTTCGTTTTTGCTCGCGCTCAACGCAGAGTCAAGGATAAAAGGATAAGAAAAAAGAGTAAGAGAATGGGATAAGACGGGCAAAGAAAATGCAAAGCAGAACCAAGGAGACCACCAAGAAAAGAGGAGGAGAAAAAAGGTGGCTGTCGAGGACTATTTATTGGGTCTGAGAGAGACCGCTTCACCGCAAAAAGAAGGCTTGGCTTCGTCCCCTTTTTTTCCCGTCTCGCAGGAAAAACCCGAAGGACAACATCTCTTCCCCTTTCTTGCCGATGCCGCAAATCCTAATAAATGCCTCTCTTTCCATTTGTCCGTGCTTTATTGCTTGAGCCGGTTGCAAGATGATGAAGAAAAACGGCTGTTTGTTTTGGTTATCCTCTCTCCTTTGCCTTTTTTTTTTTTGTCGAAGATGAAGTTGGGGGTGGGCCGATATGTTGCTGCAAAACAACCTCCACAGATTCTACCTGTTTCTATTCGTATTCCGGCAGCATAGACACCCCCCTTTCATCAGTCCGGTCCAGGGTTAGATGCGGAAAAGGGAAAAAGAGAAGCTAGAAATGAGGCGTTCTTTGCTCTTCTCTGATAAAATCGGAGGCTCTGTTTTCCCATTTGTTTTGGTTTTTGTTATTCTTTTTTTTGGCTGCGAGGGAAAGTGAACATTAGCGGAAAACAAGGCAAGGTGATTTTGTTCGGTGCAACGGGATGTAAAGAGTGTGAATGTTCTCAGTCTTTTGGCGACAGTGGGAGGGGAGGGGAGGATTTCTTCTCTTTTTGGCGTTGTTGGGACCGATAGGACCGCTCAAAGGCAAGGTGATGACTGAGGCCGCATTCTGTTGTTTACTCGCAAAAGGAAAGTAGAGGATTTGCAGTACTTACGTTTTTATTTTATTTTAAAAAGGGTGTAGGAATCAAGCCGATCAAAATCTGCAGACGAAATTGGCCCCCCTTCTTTTGGCGGCGACGTTTATTACCAGAAAGAAAAAGAGAAGTGCCGGTGTAGATGAATACGAAGCACGGAGGCAAGATGGAAAATGACAAGAAGGGCAGGAGCTGGCATATATACACCGGGCCCGACGCCTTTGGCGCATTCGTGGAAGAGATCTGGCTATTAAACCCGTGTTTGTCTTATTGTTGCATGATTCAACCTATATGGCTTTGCTATTGCACTATTACAGCCTCCCTTATCTCTTGGACTCCTGTCTAGCTTGGAACGGCCCTGGGGGGGCCCAGCTGACCTCTCTCATTTTCGCCTTGTTCCGTCACTGCCATATCATATAAAAAGAAGCAGATAGAGCCACATGTTGCGACATATTCATTTATTTGTGTATTGGATTTTTCGGATCCAATGACCCAAAGCTACACATTTCCCTACCCAAAAAAAAAGAAAAGAAACAGGCTCGATGTTGCTTGTAAAAAAGGGGGCAAGTTCCCTCTTTCTCGCAGGAAAAGAAAAAAACAAAACATTTCTCAGAGAAAGGCAGAGAGATCTTGGTGTTCACTCTTCTTTGAGTTGATTACGTCAACAATGTTTGTTTCACTTCTCATCCCTCGCTTGCATTTTCAAAGCATAAACTGCCTCCCCCCACTTTTTATCATTTATCGGCCGACCCAGACAGAGGATTATCTTCCATCAACAAATGTCCTTACTAAGAACTGAGGCCGACAACCCATTGTGAATCGAACACTCACTTCATGCACGTAAATCGATCCCTAGAAAAAAAAAACAAAACATAATTGATGAATATTTGTGTGTCGTTTTGAGAGAAAATGATTTGTCAAAGAGAGTTTCCCCAGGAATCGAGTTAGAACGGAGAGAGAGAGGGGGCCATCTTGCCCCTTTCAGCCCTGATCACCTGGGGGTTCGCTCTCGTGCATCAATTCCACTGTGTGGTTACATGCAAAGAAGGTCCTTTATTGTCCCGTGTCGACAAGTTTCCCTTTTTCCAAACGGTTAAAATGATCGGCCATATTACCGAATCCCACCACATCCGCCTTTCTCAGTCGCGTAAATAATTGTGGTGCAATCGAATGAGAATAATCCCCGCTTGGCTACTGGAATTTCTCGACAAACTGAGAAACCGTGAGTATAGCTTCATGTGACTTTGGGACAAAGTGCGCACCGTCAGAGCAAGACGCCTCTGGGCTTACAAACGCCTGCTGCAGCGCCATCGACCTACTATGGCGGATCATTGGGTCCAGCACCCCGTAAAGATGGAGCGACGGTGTGCTTAGCGGCCTCTCGTACAGACGCTGCCATTCGGCATCCTGCAGCATATATCCGGAGCAAATGATGGCGAAACGGAATGGCGGATGTCCCTTACCGTCTGCGGACTGTCTGTGCTCGAGGACCGAACACATCACGGCTGCCATTAGCCCGCCTACATAGAAAGAATTAATGTTGACGTTACTACAATTGGCACGAATAAATGGAATTAAAATTCGGTTCAGGTTCGTTGCTGAACTTTGAGCACACTGTTTACCTTGTGAAAAGCCCAAGATTCCGTCAAAGGGGCCCTGTTCGTCTAGAACGCCATCCAGATACTTGATACTCGTATCGACGCCAACGGTGACCTCTGGATCCACGCTCTTCAGGTAGTACCACCCCTTGAATGTCCGTCCAAGCGTTCTACCAGCCTTTTCCGCTTCCGCGCGCGCCATATTGTCCATCCCATCGATATCATATGGACGCAACGTATTGGGCGCAGTCACAAACACTACAACAAGTAACTTGCTTGTAAGCAATAAGCCAACAAAAAGGGAGGGGGAGGTTTGCCAAACATTTCTTTCTTCGCTGTTCAATATGACACAACGTACCAAACTCGACAGTGCCTTGTAAAGCTACAATGTGTTGCTTCAGCTTTGTCCTAAAAATATCTGCATCTTGTTCGTAACCATGCAAGCAGAGCACGCGAAGTTTCCTTCGATTATCGCCATTTGAGGCAAGGTACATTGTGTGTGTTATAATAGCTATAGTTTGAAAGATAGCAAAAAGGGAGTGAAAAGGGAGAGAGAAAAAGGTTGGTTGAAAACGATAACCCCCTTTGCGATTATTGAAATGTCCCATCAAGTAGAATTGGACAGTGTGGCGTTGGATATAGAAATTGCGCCACGCCAGATACCGTCTTTTCTCTCAAGCTGAGGCACCCTCCACTAGCTGTCCCTCAGGGCTGCTGGCATTGCTGCTGGGAGCGACGGCAACATCGACGACACCTTGCGAGGGCTGGGCAATGTCTGCCTGGACGCCCGGAATGAAGGGGGCAACAAAGCTGGCCATTGCCCTGTTGCACTGGGGCGTCTGCGGGATATAATGGCCGCCGACAAAGTCAAAGACAACCGGGTCCACAAAAACATCGCTGGAGGCATGCGCTTCCTCGCGAGTAATAACGGTATCGTACTCGCCAGACATGTGGAAGCTGGGGATGTTTAGCTTCTCAGAGTACAGGTACTGGTATCTGGGGTCGTTGAGAAGGAACGGGCCAGCGAGCACCATGAACTTGATAGGCGGGTGGTTGACTTCCATACCGAACCCCAATCCATCGCTCTGGGTGCGGCCGGCAAGCAGTGCGCTGACGATGATGCCCAGGCATCCGCCCTGCGAAAAGCCCAGAATCCCATCAAACGGGCCTTGCTCGTTCAGAATCTCGCCCATTTGGCGGAGCGCCTTTTCGAGTCCGCGGTACTCTGTCGTCTTGCTCTTCCTTGCCCACCACCACGCGAGGTTGGTAAAGTCGGTGTGCATGCTGTTGTCCTTGTCGAGATCTGCCGCCGTCAGATGCAAGTTGGCGATGTCCAAGTGTCCATCGACGTACACTACAAACGAATCCTTGCGTAGGCAGCTGTTTGTTTGTTTTTAGCAACTTGCCGACATGAACCAAGGTGGACGGGGAAGCACTCTTAAAATACGCTATGACTTACCAAGCTCTGCATGCTCCTCGACGATCCTGCGGAAGTTCCTGGATCTAATCTTGAACAGGTCGGCGCTCTCACCGAACCCATGAAGGCAAAGGATCTTTGGCTTGGTCATTGTATTAAATAAGAAGGGAGGATATACAATAATACGTTTTATTTAATGCTGAAAGGATGGAAAAAGCTGTCCAAAAATCAAAACTACAGGGCGTGACTAGCGGAGCGGGAGGGGTCCTGTTTATTATGATGATGATGGGACACATTCATTCGCTGGCCGAATGTAAGCCGATTCCAGGATGTTCTACGCCTCTATTTCCCATGTATATACCTCCTCCCCCCCCACGAAACGAGCAATCGATTGTATCGTCTCTCTATAAATGCGTTTACTAGATCGACTTTCTGGTTGGTGTGGGAAAAGGTGGCTGTGGGCGCCTCTGTTCCCTACTTTAAAAGGCGTGTGGGCGGACTTGTCTTGGCTTGTGCAAAAATACTACTCGTTTATTTCTGCAAGGCTTTGTGGACATGAGAAGGCGAGGTTTCTCGGGGAAAAACAATAGCGTTGCCACTAGCAAATACTGAGTTTTGGAACACATCAAGATGTGGAACTGCCCAAGCTCTGAAATTGCATTTACGTGAAATGCTGTGATAAAGATCCAAGACTTGAATCCGCATATTTCCTCACATGACTCGAGACTTTTTTCTCCTTTGTACTCACCATAAACGAAAATAATCGTCCACTAGAAGCGATCTCTGTATTTCTCTGCTTTTTTTTTGTTGAGCCAACTGATCCTTTCTCTCTTGTTCATTGTATTTCCCGCCCTTTCCCTATTATCTCGCGCTTTGCAAGCCACGCATAAAGGCGCTATTGCATATCGGATTCACACGAGGCTACCATAGCTGAGAAAATAAATAAAAGGGAAGATGGAGGGCGAGATTCAGGGAATCAACGAGCTAAGCAAGAACGAGAAGGCTAGCGGGCCCGAGAACCTTCTGTACGGCTCCCTCGCCGGTATGATGGGTAAATTCGTCGAATACCCGTTCGACACCGTCAAAGTGCGGCTGCAGACATCGGAAACCAAGGTATTTTCAGGCACAATGGATTGCCTGGCGCAAACGTGGCGGAACGAAGGGTTCCAAGGATTCTACCGTGGGCTGACGTCACCGCTGGTTGGCGCGATGGCAGAGAACGCAATCGCCTTCTACGCCTACAACCGTCTCCAGTCGGTCATCCGCAGCGTTGCGAAAACGCCTGAAAACGCAGAGCTCTCGCTGCCCCAGCTGTTCGTAAGCGGCGGGCTGTCTGGCGCGCTGTGTGCTTTCGTGATCTCGCCTGTCGAGCTAGTCAAATGCAAGCTGCAGGTCGAAAATGTCCAGGCGTACGGAGCAAGTTCTGCATCCGAGTCGGCAGGAAAGGTGAAGTTTACTGGCCCACTTTCGGTCGTCGGCCATCTGCTGCGCACCCAGGGTATCAAGGGCCTTTACAAGGGCATTGCGCCGACGGTTGCGCGCGAAACGCTGGGTGTCGGGTTCTGGTTCGGCACATACGAGCTCGTTTGCCGCCAGATTCTCATGCTGGACAGGCGCTCTGAAGGATCCTCCAGCAAGAAGACCAAGAGCGATCTTGGCGCAGGGAGCATCATCCTGGCGGGCGGGTGTGCTGGTGTCGCTTACAACACTATCTCGTACCCGATCGATGTGGTGAAGTCTTTTATCCAGACCGCCGATGTCCGCCAGGCAGGCTCCGCACAGTCGGCTTCCCTTAGCCAGGAGCGCCCAGGAATCCTGGGTACAATCCGCACTGTATATAGTCGTGGCGGCATCCTTGCCTTCTACCGCGGACTCGGAATAACCTTGGCCCGCGCATTCCCGGCCAACGCCGCAATGTTCATGACGTACGAGTATCTCTGCAGGCTCTCCACAGAGCTACGCAGGACTTAGAGACTGTACAGGTTAGATATCGTTTTATATTGTTTGTTTGCTTATTGGCGTAGAATATAGAGAGATAAGTGATGAGAGAGAAGAAAAAAAGGGGTGTGTTCTTAGACCGAAGTGACAGTGATGGGCGACTCTGTGGCGTTGGTGAGCTGGATCTCTGGGTGGTACTTGTAGTACAGGTCGCTGACATCCTCGAGTGGGAAGGGGACCCAGCCGTCCCTTTTCACCCAGTACATGCGCACAACGCCTCCGGAGAAGGCATCTCGGTGCGCGGCGTGGTAGATAGCGCGGCGCGCCAGATCAATGGCCTCCTCTGGCTCCATATCGTACTTGTACGACGCGTCAAGGATACCATAGGCAAAGGTGGAGCCGGATCCGACCGAGAACAGGTCGTTAGTCATGCGCTCACCCTCCGAGTCGACGTAAAACAGCCCAGGGCCCTTCTCGTCCCATCCAGCAACCATCGTCCCCATCGACAGGCCCATGCCCTTGTACCGGAGAACCAGGTTGACCAAGATCTTTGACGCGGCTGCCACCGAAATACGCTTCTTGTTGCGCAGCTCGTACAGCCTGCACTCCATTCCGAGCACTCGCTCCCAGAACCCACAATCTGCCGCACCGCCTGCCATGGTACCCAGCAAGTACGGGTTGATTTCAATCACCTTCTTCACCGTCTGTGACCCAATAATATTGCCCATTGTCGCTCTTGAATCGGTCGCCACAATGATCCCATCCTTGAACTTGAACGCAAGCGTTGTTGTTCCGTGCGCTACCTTGATTAGCGCGTCCCTCTCTGACTTTACATCAGTGTGCTTTTGCGTAAACGAGGCCGGATTGTCCACGGCTGCTAGCTCGAATTTAAGCCCGGAAAGCCTGCCCTGTCCGCCGGCGTAATCAAGGTCACCTTGGATTGCATGGCCCGAGGCATCTTGCTTTGTGAGCTGCTCTAGTGCGTGATTCATTTCTTATTTTCAAATGCTGTAGGAAAGGACAATAACACAAGCGAGAGTTTACTAAATGTGAAGGAAGAAAGAGGGAGAGGTGGAATAACCTTGTGGTTTCTGCTCCATGAAAAAATGAAAACTGCTGCTGACGCAACCCAGAAGAGTCGTTTGTGAAAATCTAGCGATCAAATCAAGCACAGACAATAATATCATGTGACGCTGGGTATTTCAATAAAAAGTTGGCTCAACAGAGCCAAAACACATTGGAGGGCAACTTTCCGTTGAGGATCGCGCGTCAGAGAATAGCAAAAGTACAAGGACGAAATCGTTCCTGACCGGACTGCTATTCGGACATAGCCAAAAACATAACTTGAAGAGGTTGATCAAGTTAATGAAAAGTCAAACGTTGTCCAGGTCATTTGGAACACCAAAGAACTTGTTAAAGTTATCCGTCTCCATGTTGAACTTGTCGCGTGTCCAGCTCTGCATAATGAAGATGTTATCGGTCCATCGGTTAGCCGCCTCCTGCGCAGTCTTTGCGTGGTCCCTTTTCTGCTTCATCAGCACAGGGTCGCATTCCTTAAACTGCTGGAGCTCCGTCTCCTGAGCACTGAATTGGGCCTCAAGTTCTGCCAGCTCTTCCATAAGCGCCTTGCGCTCATCTGTCTGTTCCCGCCCGAGCTGCGCCTTCGCAATAGACGTTTCCAGGCCGTCCCGTTTGGACTCGAGTTGGCTTATCTCCGCCTCTAGCTCGTTGGTTTTGTTTGCCCGCTTGACAGCGGCCTCCGAAGGGAACGCCCAGTAGAAATTCGATGATCCGATCCTCTCGCAAAAGCACATGTTGTCGTCCACAAGCGATTGCACGACGTCTTTGACTGTCTGTGAGACGATGCCCTTTTTCTTGGGCCCGATTTTCTCGAGCTCCTTGAGAAGATACGGGGCTCGCGACTCGTGGAATATCTCCATCATCCGTGTGCGCTTTTCATCGAGGGATAGTCCCTTCACCTACATCAAAGGGAGAAAAAGAAAATAAAAGAAAAACGAGCCAGCTTTCCACACCTTTGTCGTAAAGCCTGTTGAGCATTAAGGTAAATTCGCCAAGCAAACTGCTTGTCAAAGAACAGAGGGAAAACGTACCATTATGTAGTATTAAAAAGGCAGCTCCTTATGCGAGGCAAATGAATACAGTGGAAATAAAAAAGTATAAACTAGTTGGAAAGAGAAAACGCGTTGAACGGAAGCAGAAGACAAGGCACGCAGATGGTTCTCTTCCTTTTTTTATTTATTTATTCCGCAGCATCAAGAGCCTAATCGCACGATCAAGCCGATTTAACGTCGCCGCTTTTTTGTCAGATCGTAGGACTCGGCGTTGACGCCAACCACCGCTTTCCGTTTGCCACCGGTAGACACTGGTGTCTTGCGGCTCTTTTGATCCACAGCAGCCTCTTGCTCTTCATCGCTGTCGTTCAGCTTTACCACAAACACATGCGTCCTCGGGTCCTTGCTCCGGATCTCCGCGTTCTCATCTCTGGAAAGACCAGCCTTGAAGCCTAGCGTGCGGCGGTGCTGGTATCCAGGAAACAGATTGATGTCAAAGGGCCAGCTGGTCTGACAAGCGAGGCCGCACTCCTTTGCAAGATGCCGTATGTTCCACTGTGAGTACGGAAGCCCCGTCTTAAGCGATACGTGGATTTGTCCTGGTCTGTCGAAATCAGGCGCGGTTTCGGGGCCTTGTTTGACTGCCTTCTCCTCGTCGCTCTGTTCGCCGTCTGTTTCAGAGTCCATGTACACGATGGTAGCCTTGTGGCCCTCAAACTCAAACGCGCCTTCCTTAATAGTATCCGGGTGGCGCTTCCTTTGCTTACTCGGCTTGCCATCGTCTTCGCTATCAGAGTCCAAGGGATCGCCGCTGCCAGGGATCGCACGGTCTGGTTTAGCAGTCCCAGCGGGTAGTAGGCGACGGGCATCTGCTGGGACAGACAGGAACGATTGGGCGCTCCTGAAAAAGCCGACCATCATCGTCTGGTTGATGCGGATGTTGCGCTCCTGGTCCTTAATCCCAGCGCCGACATGCGGGAAATTGAACACAATATGGGTGAACTTTCTTTTGCCAGCAAACACAGTGTCCTTTGCCCCTCCAAGCTGTGTGCCGTCGATGTCAAAGAGAACGATGCCTCCAAGCGCCTTGAACGCGGCTATGTGGGCTTCGGCGTCCTCGGAGTACTTTGTTTTCACCGTCTCTTCCGAATCATACGCAGTGGCTACAATGTTGGTGGCAGTTCCCAGCGTTTGCGCTATACTGTGGGCGTAGCTAAAGTTACCTTCGCCGATTAGGAGGATCGAGTCCTTTGGCGTGTACGGGAACAGCGATCTCCGTTTGGCGAGCTTTTGGCTTATCTTCTGGTGCTTTTTGAGCTCCGTTTGCTTGACTTGGTCGAGCGATCGTTGCCGTGCGTCCTTTTTGGCCTTTGTCTGTTGCTCTCGTCTTAGCGCCGCCAAGAGCTTTCCTCCCTTTTGCTTTGGCATATCTTTGTCCTTTTTTTAAAAAATATAATCAAAACGTGAGGGATGGAAAGAAGAAAAAAGGAAATAAAAAATAAGTGATTCAACGGCGTAATCCTTGATCAAAGCTATTTGTTCACCGTAATCAAACAAAAAAAAAGCTTCAACTCTTGAGAGCAGCAGTTTTTTTTATCTTTATCTCTCTTGTAAAAAATAAAAGTAACGTTAGCCCTTTTTATATATATAAACCATACACTTTATTAGACGGACTAATGTTTGGCGGCGCATTCGGAGGTAACAACAACGCTGGAGGAGCACAGAGAGCACAGCCACCACCAGCACCCATGGGGGGCCAAATGGATGCCAATGCGCAGATAGCCGCAGCCGAGCAGGAAATGGAAATGGTGACTGAAATGTTTGCACGTCTCGGCGAGCTGTGCAACAAAAAGTGCATCATCCAGCGCTACAGCGACGAGGAGCTTACCAAGGCCGAGTCCGTGTGCCTGGATCGCTGCGTGGCAAAGTACTTCCAAGTCAACCGTGTGGTCAACGATAAACTTGCCAAGCTATCGGCTGCCAACCAGCAGAAATAATTGGTCTATACCTTATTTTCCCTTCCTTCTCAAATGAAGAAAATGAAAATGATTGAATAAAAAAAAAAGATGTATTTACGCTATGTGTTGAAAGAAATGAAAGTATTGTTATTTAGGGTGTGGACGGTAGGGAGAGATGAGGATGGTATCGAAAGGCTCGATCAGGCCTTTGACTGACTGCTCCCGGTTCCTGAGCGCCTCTTGCGCATCGTCGTAGCGCATATACGATATAAACCCGATCCCTGTGTTTTCTCGCGTAAGCGGATCCCGCACAAGCCTGAACTTTGTCACTGTGCCAAACGTCTTCATGTGGTTCAGCAGTGCCAGGGACTCGCTTAATCCATGCACGCCTTCTGGCTTGTGCTTTATCACCAAGTCCTTGACTAGATGTGCGCCTCTCATTTGCAAAATCACTAAATATATATATTTAAAATAGAAAATACTTTATAGAGACGAAAGAGAGTGAGAGAAAAGAAACTTTAAACACTAAAAAAAAACACCTCCCCCAATGTTGATCACCAATAGAAAACAGGCTGAAAACAGATTAATTCCAATAAGCAGTTATCATGTCATCGTCTTCGATCTCTGTATCGCCGACCCTGCTTCTGGGATCAAGAGCCTCGTCGTCAAACTCCAGCCTCACGTTGACGCGCGCATCGAGCTTTGCTATCGACTTGTAGTTGTCGATGATCGCCTGGATGGTTGCCGTCTTTGTCGCCTGGAAAAGAACGTCCTTTCCAGCCTTGTCGCGGATCTTTATACGAACAGCCCCCAGGGTTGTTGGATCCTCCTCCTCCTGCTGCTGCGATCTGCCTGCTTCGCCAACATCGTTTTGAGCCAACGCGTTGTTTGTTACTACGGTCTCCCGTAGAACCCTGGCAAACTCCAGATCCCGCAGCGCCTGCTCCTGCTCTTTCGCTTGCGCGGCACGCTCCGCAGCCTCCCTTTCGCGCTCGCGGTTGTATACGGTCCGGGGATAGACGTCGACGTAGTGGATGGGCTTTGTCCCCAGGCTACCAATAGACACAGTAGTGAATATGCGCATCCGGTTGACCATCAGAATCGGATCCATCGCCATCACGTTGACTGGCAGCTCGTTTGAAAAGGCGACAACTGCGTTTTCAACAGTGTCGGTGACAAAGGCAACGACCGCAATGCATTTGCTCAGCTCCTTTCTGATCTTTTTGTAGTCGTGCGGCTTCACCTTGCCCCATTTGGCTTGGCTCCATGTTGCCAGCACCTCGTGCATTATGAAAACGTCGTCGTACTTTAGCCTGAACTCGATTTGCACCTTGTCGAGCAAATGGTTGGCGCCTGAGCTGCCGCCCGTGGTATCCAGCCTTGTTTTGTGCGGCGGCGACCCGATCTCGTCGAATTGGACGGCTGCTTGCAGTGCGGGATCCAGACCCGAGATGTCGCTTGTGTCTCTTCGTTGCACGCGTGGGGTGCGCTGTCGTAGCGTCGAGAGCTCGCTGTCCGAGTCTAGGATAAGAACATCCGAGCCCTGGCTGCTGCTGTTATCGTCGATCCGCATAGCTGCATTCACCTTGGGTGCATTCTGCCGAACAACAGGAGACCGGGGCCTAGGCGAAGAGGGGCCCGTGGGTGGCGGCGTTAACGAAATGCTTCGCGACCTTCGCCGCCGACTCTCCTCTTCTTCCTCATTATCAGAGTGCTTACGTTTATATACTCCCAAACCAGACAGAGCCTCATCGTCTTCGGACTCGCTGCTTATCCCGGCCTCATAACTCGCCTCTTGCAAATACGTCGCCTCTCTGCTGGGCTCCGCAATAACCTCCTCCGATGCCGGTGGTTCCTCGTGCGGGCGTTTAACGACAAAAAAGTCTGCGTCATCGTCAGAGTCATCTGCAAACGTCGAGCATACCTTCTTAGGACGCACTGGCGTTGGTCGTGCTGTTGCTGTAGCCGCTTTGTCCCGCCGCCCCTTGCCCTTTGCTGTCGGTGTTGCCGTGTTGACTTCTTCCACGTCTGAATCTGAGCTAATGTACGACATTTCTTACAGCCAGTAACAGTCAATAATAGAAAATACTGAACGCAGGACAAAGCCAACTGCTGGAAGGACAAATGAAAAAAAAAAGGTATATGATAAAGCAAGAGTGTCAAAAAATGAAAGAAGTGCCTGCCCAGTATTTTCAGCAAAACAGTAATACAAAAAGGAGGGCTCAGCCGGGACTTGAACCCGGGACCTCCTGCACCCAAAGCAGGAATCATACCGCTAGACCACTAAGCCGCCTGAAATTAGAGCGATTTTATAGGCCAGGAGATAGACATCTAGCACCCGCGTTGCCTGCCTTATGTACAAAGCCGGATTTTTCTACTGCTTTGTTGGTTGTTTCAGGCGCTTCTCTTGTATACACACGGCCGCTGTGCTATCCATTGGTTTACATAATGAGCAT
>JANBOT010000279.1:0-10615 GCA_027575385.1 Coemansia sp. RSA 2399 | reverse complement strand
CTAATAACAGAAGAAGTACTTGATTAGATCTTGAAGGTTGATGACCAGGGAGATCGTCCAAACCAATGGGAGTGCAAGAATAAGGAATAGGGAAATTACCCAATTCCAACATTCCCCCTTGAGCACTGCTTACTTCATCCCAATTGCCTTTCTATGTGCAGAGAAAGGTACAGTAGGTAACTGTTTGGTCAAGAAGTCAGCAGGCTGCTCACATGTCATGATGTACTCGAACTTGCACATCCCTGACTTGTAAGCATAGTGTGGGTATCTTAGAGTGGACTTGTAATGCTTGTTGGCTTCAGTGACAGCACCTGTTTTCATGTGGGACAGTGTGGCCTCGTTATCACAGTAGACCACAGGAATGGGAACAGGCTGTCTAAGCTCAATCAAGATATCCACCAACCAGGCCAATTCTCTAACTCCAGCAGTCAATGCTGTTGACTCAGCCTCTGTCGTAGACTGGGGAGGAGAACTGAGGGGCCTTTTGGTAGACTTCCAAGTCACAGCTCCTTGATTTAGCAGAAACACATATCCAATGGTCATGGACTCTTTGGAATACAGCCCGAAAGAAGCATCAGTGTAACCTTTGAGGAATAGCTCGCTGCCTTTCTTATAGTGGATACTAAGTTCAGCAGTTCCCTTCAGGTATCTGAGCAATTTCTTGGCAGCTGTCATATGTTTCACTAATGGTTCCTGATTGAAAGAGGCAAGTGATGATGTGGCAAGAGCAATATCAGGTCTGGATACCAGCGCCAGATACTGGAGAGAACCAACTAGTGATCTGTACTCAGAAGGATCCGTCTTGCCCATGTGGGGCTGAAGTTCACCAAGACGAGTAGAGGCGGCAATGGGGACATCACTAGGGTTTGCATCTTGCATATCATACTTGACAAGGAGATTCTGAATGGCTGTTAACTGGTTAATGGAAATGCCATCACTATGGTATGTGATGTCAAGGCTGAGAATGGATTTGCATTGGCCAAGATCCTTCATGCTAAACTCAGAGGAAAGAGCTGTCTTGACTCTTTGTAGGAACATCTCATGAGTAGCAGCAATCAGCAGGTCATCCACATATGTTGTAAGTATGCAGAATCCATTTCCATCACCAAGCCAGTAGACACCAGGATCAGACTCGCATCTGTAGAAGCCAATCTTTGAGCATAGGAATTCATTGAGTCGCTGATTCCAAGCTCTGGGCGCCTGCTTCAGGCCATACAAAGATTTCCTAAGCTTCACAGCATGTTTCGTCCTGTCTCCTGGCAGTCCTTCAGGTATCTCGATGTAAATGTCCTCTTCCAATGTACCATGTAGGAAAGCAGTCTTAACGTCCATGGAATGCAGCAACAACTGGTGTTGGGCAGCAATAGCAATAATCACCCTAATGGACTTGTAGGTGATGACAGGGGCAAAAACATCATAATAGTCAATGCCAGGTCGTTGCTCAAAGCCTCTAACAACCAATCTGCCCTTATACAAAGGGTCACTGCCAGGTCTGGGTTTCTTAACAAACACCCACCTAGTTCCAAGGACATGTTTGGCTGCCGACCTAGGTACAAGTTCAAAGACCTCATTTTCTGTGATTGATGCCAATTCGCTCTTGATTGCCTCATTCCATAAAGGTGCATCAACAGACCGCATAGCCTGTTTGTACGAGTTTGGCCCAGCAATAGCAGAGCAGGCAAACATTGCACCATTGGACTCAACAGCATCAAGATTGGCAAACATACTCACATCAGATGTATGTCCAGGTTCAGAATGTTCAGAATCACTTGAGGTAGAATCTACCAGAGGGGCTGGTTCCCTTGGTACTTCCCAGTAGGCACTCATGGGCGGAGCATTGGGACTTATGCTGGATCCATCCTCTAGGCTAGCAATGTCTCTGATTCTGGCAGATGCCAGTTTGCTGGAAGTTCGCTGAGACTGCCTAGTGCCTTGGTTTAGTGACTGAACATCTGATGTAACAACTGGAGAAGTCCCTCCAAGCTGGGCGGCAGCTGGTGTTTGGGGCCATGGACTATCAGAAGGCAGATTGCTTTCTCTCCAGTGTTCTGGAACATCATCTTCTGAGGGACTTTGATCAAGAACCGGTTCACTCACATCTCTAGAATGACCTGCTAGAGGAGACCTTCTTGCAAGCTCCACATCATCCTCAAAGTTGTAGACGGATCTAAGTGGATGTGGTTGAGCATTGTTTCGAGGTGTCCTGTAGAGGTGTTCCCCCTGATTAACATAGAATGGTACCCTTGAGGCAACAGAATCTCGTCTTGCACTTGGATACGTTTTGTGCACACTTTCCATCAGCTGGGGGCTCTGTCTCATGGGTCTTGAGTCAGATGGCATTTCTTGGTCAAAAGTGGAGATTCTGGGAGCCATTGGGGTGATATCCATAGGTTCAGGGAGAGATGTGTCTGCTACAGTCGGACTCTGATTGATTGGCAATTGCCCTTCATCACTACCAGTGCCCGAGTGCTGTTCCCCCTGCTCTGAATCCTCAAATAAATTAAGGACGTCAATAGGGCCGGATGAGCTGGGAACATGGAACACTCCACTGGATTCATGATGATAGAAGGGCAGCGTGCTTTTCTTTCCATTAGAGAGTGGGAACTGCTCTTCAAAGAAAGTACACCTGGTGGTATTAAGGATCCTGCCATTGTCAAGCTTGTACAGGATCGCTTTGCCATGAGAGTTGCCAAGGTACACACAACTCTGAGCCCTTGCACCAAACTTGTCTCTCAAATTAGGAGGAAAGGGGCTTTCAACAAGACATCCAAATGTGTGAAGGGAATCGAGCTTGTAAGGAACGTGGAGTAGCTCATGGATGAATGTCATATCGTTGGCCTTCTTTGGGAGACAGTTCAGGACATTGTTGGCATGGGCAATGGCATAGTTCCAAAGCTTGGTAGGCGCACCACTGTGTATAAGCATGCAATTTGCCATTTCAACCAGGGTCCTGTTATACCTCTCACATATACCATTGTGTGCTGGCATGTGGGGCGAAGTGGTAGTATGGACAATCCCACTTTCCCTGCACAGCATCTCCATCTTGCGGTTAACATATTCACCACCACCATCAGTGTGCAACCTTTTGATTTTGACATCAAGCTGGTTCTCCATGATATTCTTAAAGTCCACGAATTTGTCAAGGGCCTCGTTTTTGGACTTTAAGAAGTAGACGGCTGCATATCTGGAATAGTCATCAATAAAGGTGACAAAATACCTGTAGCTGTCAACACATGGGTCACTGACCACACCAACATCGGAATATACAATTTCCAGGAGAGAATCGGCTCTTTTGAATGTACCAGTCTTTGGCTTGTCTGCAGGTTTCGCGACCTTGCAAACTTTGCAGCCTTCAGAAAGAGCACCTGGGAAATCAATATCCAAGTGGTGTGCAATGGCTTTGAGATAGGTCTTGGAAGCATGACCAAATCTCACGTGTGCCTTGTCCATGGTGAGTCCAGCAAGAGAGGCCTTTCCACACACGAACTCAGCATTGCCATTGGTGGGGATTGCAATAGGCAGACTGTTTGTTTTAGTGGTTTTCTCCCTAGTGTCAGGATCAACAATTGACGGAGCTTGGGACAGAAGCTTTGGATCCTGACTGTCATCAGGAGATAGGAAGTACAAACCACTCTGCATCTTAGCAACCAAAACGGGTTTTCCATTCTGGTAAAAGTAGGCACATTCTTTTGTGAAAAGAACATCAGTGCCCACCCTAGATACAGCAGCCACCGAAAGCAAGTTAACCACAGAATCGGGAGCATGGTATACATTCTTCACAGCAAAACTACCATTATTCCCAGAATCCACATTACCTCTTCCTTTCACAGGAATCGCTTCTCCACTCATACTGGTTATACCGCCAGTGAAGGGACTGTAGGTGGAGAAAGCATCCTTAGTAAAGGTTGAGGAATGGGAAGCACCACTGTCAACTAGCCAGTTTTCAGGGTTGTTCAGCATCTGGGACAACGATGCCGAACCTGAATAACCACTGAAAGCCTGGTGTGAAAAGATAGATACCCCACCAATGTTCACTCTGCTGTAATTCCCAGGGGAGCTGGATGAACCCCTGTCAGCTTGAATGGTTGGCTCCAACTGCTTAAGGCGAAAGCAGTTCTTGGCAACATGGCCTTTCTTTTCACACAGTTGACAGACTTGGGAGAATGTAGCTGCTGACAAGCCCTCATGTTCATGTTTCAGGAAGGACTCATTGATAAGAGTGAATGAGTCAGTGATTGCACTCAGTATCTCTTGGTCCTTCAACTTAGAGGGTTCCACATTGCTAAACCTGTCGCGAATTGCAGAGTATCTGGGGGCAAGACCAGCCAGGGCAACTAGTCGTCCAGCAGTTCGCAGATCAAGAGTAGCAGTGCAGAAGTTATCCCACTTAGCTGATGCTGAATACCAATACTCGACGGGATTATCATCATCAGAGCCCATCTTGAGGTTTATAAGCTCCCTAAGTTCAGTTATTAAGGTTCCAGTCGTCTGCAGGTCAAACATGGCATTAATCCCTTGCCACATTTCATAAGCAGTGGACGAAATGAATTTCGTCCCTATGCTGTCAGAAATGCAACTAAAGATTAATGCTGCGGCCTTTCCATTCAGGGTGTCATCAGCATCGGAGAACACCTTTTGACCATCTGCAGATGTCCTAAGATCCTTAATAACTGCCTTATAGCAGCCCTTACCCTTCAAGAGGTTGGTAACCTTGGCTCTCCAGAGTTTAAAAGGCATATTAATGCCATCAAAAACTCCTGGAGAGGGAAGATGCTCAGACATCCTTACAACAGAGGAGGGAAGAGAATATAGAGCAGGAATTGCACAAAAATAAGGATGGGAGTTTTACTATACCTTTGTAAAAACCCAATAGACGGAATTCGACGTATAGTAAACGAAGTCCAATGTCCAATAAACGAAATCCAGAGTTTGAGAAACGAAATCCGAGGTACGAAAACGAGAAACGAAAATCTGAAGTGCGAGAAGTGAGAAACGAAATCCGAAGTGTGAGAATCGAGAGACGAAATCCGAGGTACGAGAGAAACGAAAGATCCAAGGTAAGATAAAATAAGAAAGAGAATAGAATAAGATTTTTTTTTTTTTTGTATGTTTTGTATGTTTTGTTTAGTTTTAATAGAGAGTAGAAGGAAAATAAGAAAGAGAAAGGAAAAAGGAGAATTTGGCTAGAAGAGCGTGAGACTCTTAATCTGTTTGAAGAGTTTAAGATTGATAGTTTGAAAGAAGCTGAGAGCTTAAGCTATAGAGAGGAATTAAAGCAAAAGAAGAAGTTGAGTAAAGTTAAGTAAGTTAAAGAGAACTTGAGGTTCCTGGGCATCTTTATATCCACAGGAACAAGGGAAATAGTATGAGTCATTAGCATTCCGTGCTAATAACAGAAGAAGTACTTGATTAGATCTTGAAGGTTGATGACCAGGGAGATCGTCCAAACCAATGGGAGTGCAAGAATAAGGAATAGGGAAATTACCCAATTCCAACAAAAGAGGCATGGATCGGATCTGGCAAATATAAATCCATGCGAAATGAGGAACTCAGTCAAGGTGTTGCTCCACTCTTCTGGTGCTTGCTCGATGCTGTATAGCGCCTTCTCCAAGTGTATGACCATGCCCCCCTGCTGTTGCTCACAACCAAACGGAATCTTGAGATAGATGTCTTCACTCACCAGAGCGTTCAAAAATACATAACGAATGTCAACCACATGCAAGTGGCAATCGTGGGCGGCAACCGCAGAGAGGAAGAAGCAAACTGTTGTGGTAGTGGCTGTAGGTGCAAGTGCATCAAAGACAACAACTCCAGGACGTTGAGAGAAGCCTTGGGCAACAAGCCAAACATGATAACGAGTGCTGCCATCTTGTTCTGTCTTGCGCATCAATGCCCAGCATGTACCAGTCGACTTGCATCCCTGAGGCAGACTAACCTCGCTCCAAACAACAAGTCCCTGCGTAAACAGCGATTTGTCTCGCATTGCCAGGCGCAATTGCTCAGCTTCCGATCCAGAGAAAGCATCATCAATCGTGAGTGAATCAGGACCAGGTTAAGTAGAGGGATCTTGCACAACACTCGCATTGTTAGATTCCGGAACAACCCACCATTGGCACACTGGAGCGGTGATACGGCCGGAACGACGAACATCAGCCAGAACAACAAACGAGGAAGGAGTAGACATCTGACTTTCAAACGTGCTCTCTGACAAGCCATCATCAATCGCCACCTCAAGCTAAGGGGTGTCAACACTCGGACCATCGACTGGAGACATGTAATTATCACCATGCAGCTACCTGTTGTGGCATCCATCCGGGGCGGGACCATCAGAATTGACAGTATCAAACACATCAGAGAATGCCCTTGACTCGTCAAACGTAACAGCGCAGGTGGTGCACACACAACTTGTGTCAGGATTGTACAGATGGAAAGTGAGCTGATGTGCTCTATATCCGACGAAGAATCGCTCAACAGCCTTGAAACCCAGCCTGCTAGCATTGTTGTCAACAACATGAACCAAACACCCGAATACCCATAGATGCGAGGTATTGATCTTGTAACCATTCCAAACAGTGATCGGAGTAGAAACGCTGAGTGCTGGATGTAGAGACCAATTATTGATGTATGCTGTTGTATCCGCAGCATGCGTCCAAAGTGACTAGGAAAGAACAGGGTCACACAGCATTGCACGAGAATCTCGATAAGTATGTGGTTCGCATGCGCAACCGTTCCGTTGGCCTGTGGGAATACAACTGGTGTCTGCTGCCACTCAATGCCATGCTTGTGCATGCTCGCATTAACACCGCGGAACTCACTGCCACTGTCAGTACAAATAACCTTGACTTTCGCACCAACATGTATTAGGATTATCTCAAAGCATTGATCTAGCTTCTCCGCAGCTTCATACTTTGACTTAAGGAAAGACACGGAATTCATGTGCAAGTGATCGTCTACCACGATTAGCACATATTCAGACCCTCCAACACATGTAACTAGCATCAGGTCCATCAGATCAGCACACAACAAATCGCCAACCGCCTCCGTAAGAGAGGGCTTGCCATGGGCATGAATAGCATGCTGCGATATACCATGCACACACGGAAAGCTGGAAGAGACAAGATTACCAGCTTCAACAGCATGTGTCGACTTATTGACCATGCTTGTGGACTGGTAGCCTCATTTCCAACCCTGGTAAGAAGCCCCATGGTTGTCACTAATGCACACTGGGTAAACCCATGGGGCTTCTGACCTGGGATGGATAGGTGGTTGTCAAGGCATTGCACATTGTAACGTTTATCATACCACTGTTGACCTCGATACGAACCACAGCAGTTCCTTGTCCAGAAATGTCGAGAAATGAATTGCCATATGTCTTGACCTCGCGATTCACAACCTCCTCATATGTCAGAAACAAGGGACTTGTCAACCAGCATGTAGTAAGTAGCACCACAATCAACTATTCAAGCATCAGCTTCTCCATTGCCTACCGCATATGACGCATATGTTGTAGAATCCTGATTGTCATGGGATAAATGCGCCTTGATATTGCGACGAATGTGGCTATGTTTGCCACGCTTTTAGCAAGTTGGACCATTGCTAAAACGGTGATCACGGCAAGTAGCAAGAGCAGAATCATCCGGAGTAGCAACTGAATAAGAAGAAAGACGGTTCTTGCGATCTAGCACAGCACGCTCAGCCTCAACAAAAACAACTGTTTCCAGACTATGGAAGACATCAGAAATGAAATTAAACTCTGAAATAGGCCAATCATCAGCTTGCGAACAATCTGCTGCTCTGGCTGGGAGTCGCGCTTTGGGTGACGATCAGCAGTCAGAGTACAAGCCTTCTTGGCACACTCCTCGAGAGTCACTGGGCTGGAACATGCCAACTTTCACTAATACGTATCTAGTCGAGCTCGTGCCGCATCCGTACTCGGCTGGCAATTATCTTTCTCGCGGACCACAATGCTCACAGGTTGTTCATATAACCAATGGCAACTCCATCATTTCATCCGAAATGGTATTGACAATCTAGGTAAATGCATTATTCGCTGCTTCACTATTATTAGCCCGAAGGTCCAACGCACACAGTGATAGCCCATAAAGTTCCCTGTTGAAGCTGGACCTGCGCTTGTGCTCACCAGTAATAGCTGTTGGCCCCAGTTAACAGATTAATATTATTCATGGGGACAGGCGCAGTTGCGCGTGTGAATGCAAAATCCGATTGCCCTTGTGAGCTACGTACCAGGAGTCCGCCCTCCGCCAGGGTTATCATGTGGTTAATGGACTCGTCAATGTGAGAGGCGACAGCGATGGCTGTGTGTCAATCAGCCGATAACGACGCTGTTCTAGAATTCGACATTGGTCCATTCGTTGAGAATACTGACGAAATGGATGGTGGTCGTAAGACTGACGTCTGCAGGCTCAGGCGTTATTTCTATGGAACCAAGCAATCTGTGCATGGCTGGAACAAGTGTCTCAACACACACCTGTGCGACTGGATGGTCTTTGAATGTCTGAATGCTGGCTAGGGCGTCCACGTTAAGCACCATGATGACAGCAGGGTGTGCATTGTGACCACAGACGTCGACGATATCCTCATTGCAGCTCAGCCAGATGACGAACTCGCAGAAATCGGGAAATACCAGACCATCGTAGGATCTCTGCAGTGTCTTACCGGGACTACTCGTTCCGTCAGTGCACACGCAGCCTCTGTTCTTGGGTCCCTCAACTCCAAGCTGACTGTGACCTGTCTGTTTGCTGCTGAGCATGCAATTCGCTATCTCAAGCAGTCAGCAAAGTTCAGCACCAAGCTCTTGCGACAGCCTGCACATCGGCTTGCTGGCGGCACAGACGCCAACTGCATCCATTCTGGTGCGGATGCAGCAAACGGCGACTGCTTATCTCCTGCTGGCTGGCGGTGCTGTGACCTGGCGCTCAATGAAGACATAGTATGCTATTAATCAGTCCACTGCAGGAGCTGAGCAAAACGCACTGAGTGCTGGTGCCTGCGAGGCTTGCTGGAATGCGGATCTGCTCAAACAGGTTCATGCTGACATTTCATTGCCTACACTTCCAGGCTGCTGCTCGGCTAGCTCGTTCAGGCAGTCGCACTAAGGACAACAAGCTCTATCATTACAATCTTTGTCTATTATGCTTGTTCTTTAGGAATGTCCTCTTTATCTAACGCATGTTCCAACTATTGACCAAGCAGCTGATCTCACAACTGAACCTCCTGGTTCTGTTCCACTCGGCACTTGTATTGAGCTCTGTGGATGCAAGTGATCACTTGCTACGCGGGAGTGCTGAATATTTGTTATTTAATTTGCCAGTGCCCAAATGATTGATACTTCTTGCACGCTTGTCGTCTGTCGAGGCTGTTGTTTCCTTTACCCATCATTCATGTATCTAGATCCCAGTAGCGTATATTCTTGGATTAACACGGATAAACTAAATATGTGCACATAGGAACTGCGATCATCTAAGGTTAGCTGAACAATAATTAAGTGCAAATAGCACCGCAAATACATATTAAACTATTTCTCTGTCACTTGCCGCACATACTAACATACAGTTGGTACATCAAGTAGTGCACATATAACCAAAGATAACTTATTCCTTGCTAGCAGATGGGCTAACAGCGGATCAATCCATGGCACAACCTTGGATATCGCTCGCGAATGTTAGTTAACAGGTACACAAATTACATTCCTGACAACATTTATTTTCCACCAATCTTAATTTTGAATACCCTTGTTTCTACAGTCAATCATTCATATATGCTACAACGCAGCCACAAGCTCAGAGACGGCGATTTAGACATGTTTCGGCAACGCAGCTACTCAAGAGCTGATTGCCAACATTGGTTGTCAACCAGAACAGCTGTTGATTCGCTGCATTGTCAAGACATGTCTAAGCCGCCGTCTCTGAGCTTGTGGCTGCGTTGTAGCATTTGCACTGTCTTTTCCGTTTGCAAACACGAATTATAAGAAAATGGTTCCAATTGAATCTGCACCTCGTTGGTTTTATCAACTGCATGAAATGAGATATTGATCAATCTCAACAATCCGTTTTCTGACACACCGTCGATATTAGATCCTTCGTTTACCTTTACCAAAGCTATATAGCCGCTAATTAGCTGCATTATGAGTCGCCATTTAGCTTACACATAACATATATGGTGGCATTTTAATATGTTGCTCCGCGAGGCTGTGGTTGACCTATAAGATAAAATATTTCTTGATATTATTCATGTGGAAAACATTCAAGTCACCTTGGAGCCCAAAGGCTCTCTTTTTATAGGATAACATATCTCCTGTTGTTCCCTGTCACAACTATAAATGAAAGTAATGAAAACAAACTGACTACCTCGCTCCTGCATGCTGCGCTGCTGTCAGGTTACAACATCCAGTAAGTGCGTCACACAACAACTGTTCCTGCTGGCAGCCTTGAACCGACGTCATCGAACTTGGGGGTTAGTTGTAGCATATCGACATGCTCAAAGCGTATGATAATACATTTCTCACAGAACCAGCAGAAGATAATGAGCAGAGCAACAGATGGCACAGCTAGCAGCAATATAATGTGTTTCAGATGGATTGCAGCAGCTGTAGTGT
>JANBOT010000278.1:0-10628 GCA_027575385.1 Coemansia sp. RSA 2399 | reverse complement strand
CCCCCCGTGCTCCGGGACCTGAACCACACACAGCACCATTTGCGGTGCGCGGCGCTATCTGTGCTGCCGCTTGTCCGGATGCGCGGCGATCTGTTTGAGACGGTGTGCGGGTACACGGCGGACTCGCATCCCAAGGTGCGGCAGACGGCGCTTGCGGCGATCCTGCGGCAGCACACGATGGGCGTGGAGCTGCCAGTCGACACGTACGACGACTGTGTGGCGGCCACAAAGGACGACTTTGAGCAAGTGCGGCTGGTGGCCGTGGAGCTGCTGTGGGCCATCAGCAGCACGTTTCCCGAGTACCCGGTGGTGATCCGCAAGCACAGAGGGGGCGAGACCATCCGGCTACTGGACGACGCGTTTGTCAAGATCTGCGACATGGTCAACGACGGCTCGGTGGTTGTGCGGCAGCGCGCCTGCACCGTCCTGGGCCGCTTCAAGCAGGTGGATGCCACGTTCCTGTGCCAGACGTTCAGCAAGCAGGTGATGTCGCACTTGCGGCGCTATGTGCCCCGCAGCGGCGGAGGGCGCGGCGGCTATGCAGGGCGCAACAGGGGCGTGAAGGGAAAGACGGCGATCCCTACGCCGCACGGCGACACCGACGTCGAGGCTGATGAGTTCCGACTGCTCGACTCTGGCGCCGCTGGAGCTTTCGTGCACGGGCTGGAGGACGAGCACCAGGAAGTGCGCGACGCCACCATCGAGTCGATCGCCGAGCTGTGCGCCGCCTCAGCCGACTTTGCCGCAAAAGCCGTCGATTTTCTGGTCGATATGTTCAACGACAGCAGCGACCGCGTGCGCATACGCGCCATGCGCGCACTCACTCGCATTGGCGCCGCGCAGCACATCCAGCTCACTGAGGAGCAGCTGTCTATCGCCATGTCGGCCATGAAGGACGCCGACTATGCCGTGCGCCATGCCATATACGCCTTCCTTGGCGTGTGCGTGCTGGCAAAGGCCAAATGGCTGGACCGCCTGGCGGGCGGCTTCAAAGCCAACCTTGAAAAGTACCCTGCTGACCAGCTCCCCATCTACGCATCGCTCAGCGCCCTTGGCCAGCACCACGCCATCACCGTGGCATTTGCACGCTCGCTGCTGGGCATCAGCGACCACTACCTCAGCAGAGAGGCCCGCATCGACGACGTCGTCTACGCCGGAAACGTCATCCTCATCATGAACGCGAAGCCGGAATCGCGCAAGGCCATCGCAGAAGCACTGCCCGACTACATATGCACGCATCTCCCGTATCTCAACGACAAGTACCCGGGCTGCCTCCCGCCGGACATTGCCCACGCCGTGCCGTGCAAGTTGGCCTTCGTCAAGCTAATGCTGGACCGCCCGCACCCGGACCCCTCCGTTTCGAAGCTGACACTGGATGACAGCCGGCGGAAGATCTCCGACGTCTTTGGCGCCATTGTTGCCACGCTGGAGGACGTGGTGTCTGGAGACAGAATGGATAGCGACGGAACAGGCGCAGCAGCGTCGCTTGCGGCCCGCGTAAGCGAATTCAACGCCTTGAGCACCGATCCCGAGAAAGCTGCGCCCGACGAGAGGCAGCAGGCGGTTGCACGGTATGCCCAGCTCGTCAGCCATGTGCTCGATGTGCAGCAGGAGCAGCAGAAGCAGCCGCGGGTGCTGAAGCTGGCGTCGCTCATTATGCACCGCGCTTACGAGCTGGACGCCAGGACCGTTGGCCTCGGATCCGGGTGCAAGCTTGCGCTGGCAGCCGTGCGGCTATTTGCGCACGCAGCGTGGCTGAACGCACATGCGCTAGGCCGCTACGACCGCAGGCTGGCCGACAAGATGGTGGGCGAGCTTGTGCGCCGCATGGGCCAGACGGTCCAGCTGCAGGGCGCATCCATCCACTGCGGCGGGATTCGCGCGTCCATGCAGCGGCTTGAACAAAAGTGGAGCTCCAATGACGATGCGATGTGCCAGGAGTTCGGCGACGAACTCGCGGCCTTTGTGCGCCAATTCACGCCGCTGCCCTTCGGCCCCACGGGGCTGTGCCGGCGCGCGTCGGCGCACTTGCATGCGCGCCCCACAGCCATGGGACAGCCGATCGAGTACAACCATGCGTTCCCGTTGCGGCTCCCGCTTGCTGCGTCTCTGCGCTGGGTCGCGCGGCGTAGCGCCGTAGCCGTTGCCGTTACGCTGCCCACGCAGCAGACGCTCTACTTGGCGCCGCCGCTCAGCACGATCAAGCCGCAGATGCCCATGCACTGGGCCATGCACTGGGACGATGTTCCGCTGTCGCTGCCCCTGAGCTCCGGCGAGGCCACCGCCGTCCGCTTGTCGGTGGTACTACTCTGCCAGGCGCAAATGCCCTGGACCGATGCGCTTGTTGTCAAGGGCGCCGCGGTTCCTGCCAAGTACTCGGCGGAGCGCTACTTCAGGGCTGTGGGCGACCCGCAGCTGCAACATATCGCTGTCGACATTGCTGACGAGTCCCACTCGGTCAGCGTCAACCCTGTCGAATTCAGAGCACCGGCATCGATCCACACGCGCATCTGAACCTGCGCACGCACACACACAGTTTGTTTTTTAGTTTGCATTTAATGGGTAGATAGTAGATGTTATTCGGACCTTCTTTTTTAATCAAATGGGGAATGCCGAGGAGCGGCGCTTCTTCCCCTCCAGAGCAGCAACCGCATGGTGGTCGCGGCCCAGGTTATCCAGGCGCTTGACGCTGTAGATGCGCACCATCCAGTTCTCGGTGGTATACGCCTCCTCAAAGTTATTCAGCGTCACCGACGACGGGAGCTGCTGCTTGCGTACGCGGTCGAACGCGCGGGCGCCCATGACTTCGCCGAACCTGTAGTACGAGAGCTTGTGCATCAGCGAGTTGCGCATCGTCGGGCTTGCGCTGTCGCCGATCGCATACTGGCCCTGGTCGTTGAAGAAGGCCGTTTCCTTGACGTCGTCGGGGAACACGCCTTGCGCAATGCGGATCATCCACAGGAACTTGTTGATGTCGTCCCCCGAGTACCCGATCATTCCGCCGAATACTACAAGCACATAGTCGACGTCGTGGCGCCGCGCCAGCTCGTATGCGGTGTCCTCGTCTGACGCCATAATCTTGCCTACCGTGGCAATGTGCGTGTTGTTCCAAGTGTTGTTGTCCACCAGCGTCGTGCGGTCCGCCATGCCCGCCAGCTGGTACCCGTAGTCCCACCACGATAGCACTTTAGCGTCTGCCGCCGTGTTCTTGCGCAGCCAGTAGTACGCTTCGCGGAAGTCGTCGATTATGTGTGTTGACCCGTCCGCCCCGCGCGACGAAAGAACCACCGATGGCGACGAGTACGCTGACGACGTCACCCAGCTGCAGTGCTGCTGGAAGATGCACAGGAAGTACAGAAAGTTGGCTACCACTATGAGCTTTGGCACCATCCCTTGTTTCTTTCGCCTTGTCTCCGTCGGACTGCCGTTGCCTTCTCCGTCTTCCTTTGCACCGCTGTCTGATGAGGTGGTCGCCCTTGCCTTGCCTGCTGCGCCCTTTGCCTTCTTGTTGCCGCCCTTCTTGTTGCCGCCAGCCTTGTGTTCCACGGACATGGGTGCTTCGGATTTGGCACCAGCCAACGAACCCGCCTGCTCTGGAGCCTCTGCTGCCTCGACTTCTTCTGCTGTTGCTGCCATCCCATCGGTCGTCTTAAAGTCAAGGAATGTCTCAAAGATGTTGGCCATCGAGATGCCTGCCATCACGCACACGATAGGCGTCAGCGTGAGCATCAGGCGCACCATGACGCCGGCAAAGTACGATGCAAACAGCGAGTACAGAATCAGGAACACGTGGTGGTCCGAGAGCGTGCGGAAGCTAAAGTAGATCCCGGCCGGGAACAGCCAGATCAGCATGTTGAGGTCGAAGAAGAAGTTGGGCCATGCGGTCGGCTGGTGCTCGGACACTGACGCAATGATGGGGATGTGGATCTTGGCGTACCCTGTGTCCCACAGCGAGTAGAAGCGCCCGGTCCACGGTGCAATAACGCCCGACATTGTCAGCACCACAAGCCCGCCCACTCCGGAAATGAACAGTACAGCTACCGCTCCACGCAGCAGCGCTTGGTACTGCTGCTCCGGCACTTGCGACCGCACAAAACTCGCAAACGCAACGATCTGGATCAGCCCGAACGTGCCTAGCGCCGCCATATGCTCGCTCGTGAACGTCGGCTGGAACCCCACGAATGGAATCTGCATGCTTGCCAGAGTCCCGAGCACATAGAACGTCGAGTACGCCACGTACAGCCTGCTGCTGTACCGCCCCATTGCAAGCAGCGTGAACACGTGCAGCGGAACCAGGTTGATGATAAACACATAGCCGCCCCACGCCGACACCATGTAGAAGTAGAACACCGCAGCCAGCGCCCCGTACGTCGCCGACCCGAGCCGCACCGCCCGCAGCCACAGGAAGAAGGTGAACACAAGGAGGAAGATTGCGATCCCCTCGTTGTCATACGACCCGGCAACTGACCGCGAGATGTACCCTGGCGCAACGCCCATGAATGCCGCCGCCAGCAGCCCAGCCGTCGCGTTCTTCACTTCCTTTCCCAGCTTGTACGTGGCGATGGCCGTCAGCGCCGAGAACACTGGCGCAAGAAACACGCACACGTTGCGCACATCCACCGGGATATTCAGCATGTGCAGCGCATTGTAGATCGTCGCCGATGTCACCATGATCCCTGGGTACAGCGTCCCGCCTACCACGCGCCCCAGCGGATACCATGCCGTTTCGTCAAACCAGTTCCAGAACTTGTCGAACCCGTTGTCTACCAGGTACCGTGTTGTGCGGTAGTTGAACCACGGGTCGAACTCGTGGATCACTGACTCGAACCGGATCACTGAGTACAGGCGGGACCCGATCGCCACTATCGAGATAAGCCCGAGAATCGCTATCCGCAGAAGTGCCGTCTGGTCCACTGCCGTTAGACCAAGCACCTTGTTTGCCATGTTTTTGTTTTCGTTTTCGTTTTTGAGGTGCAAGATGATGGAATCTCGGTTTGGAAAACAAAAAAATATGAAAGATGCTTGGATTCCAAACAAAAGGTAATAAAACACTGTTGAAAAGGAAAGACAAAGTGTCAACAAGAAGGGCTGAATTTAAACTGAGAAAACGCAAGCAAAGAAAACGCACCTTCCCCCCAATCAAAAAGAGCCTTGACACCGAGTCTGAATCATTTTGGCTGCAAATATCTACTGGCTTGGTTAAGAGCTAATAGAGGCATTTAAGCAGATCATGTGCAGTGTTGGCAGTGTGAGCCATCTGCGTTGAAGACTTTTTCTCAGGGAGAATGAAGAGCAATGAGTTAGAAAGATATGCTCAGTCTGTCTTGCTGATCTGCCTCGCCTGGATTGAGCGCGAACCAAAGGAGTGCTGACATTAAACCAGCACTCCTGGAATGCTGCTGCTTATTACCTGTGGTCATCATGCCTCCACTGTTTGGCAAGGTCATGCAATATGCTAAACAATCAACATCATGACTTGATTCAACTGTGGAAATCAGGCTTAATGTAAACAAGCTTTTGTTCCACAGGCAATGTTTGCCCGTTGGTGACAGACAGTCTTGTTGCGGATCATCCACGACCTTTATGCATCTTATAGCCACTACAGTGGCACCTTTCAGAGTTGCTGGCTCAATGTCAGCACTCCTTGGTTTGCAGCTGAACCAAGCAGGGTGGAACAGCCTGACAAGCTGTCAATCAGCCTCCCCTCTTTCCAACCCACTGCTGCCCTTCATTATCCTTGAGAATAAATCTTCAACGCAGATGGCTCACGCTGCCACCATTGCGCACAATTTGCTTAAACGTTTTATATTCTTTATACCCCACATTAAAAGATAATTGGGACTCAAGTTTTAGTCCTGGTGATTCCAATATGGTAATAAATTTTGGATAACAAAAAAATTGTCTATGCTCATACTGCCTAATGGGTCTCGTTCCACCTCCCCATACTAATCAGTGATCACGAAAAACCTGCAGAGACCAAACTTCAAAGCTCCTGTAGTAAAGGTTAACACTTTAACTTTTCCAGTCTTAATTTAAGGATAGTATTATTTACAGTTGAGTAAGAAACTGGGTTCTTCTCTCTTCTATTTTATTCTAGTGTAACATGGATTTTTATTTCCTGTCAATTTCATATTATGCATTTGACACATATTGCTTCTGTTTAATTAATTTATGTGACTGGAAATGCACCCAGAACACATCTAGATATATGAATTTCCTAATTAATTCATGTGACTGGAAACATACCTGGTATTGTTTAAAAAAATTAATTAGAAAATTCATGTATCTAGATGTGTTCTGTTTCAGAATAGTTGCTAATAAAAATTGAAATTGGCAATAATTCAACCTAACACACTAGAAATAAACTGCATTTCATCCATTGTCATGTACATATAAAATGCAGATGATATTGCCACCATTCTACCTCAACTGCCATCATTCCAACATCAACAAGCAAATACAAACATCAGTCAAGTTCAACAATGGTTGAAGATGATGATACCCCTAAAGTGCCTACATTAGGTGTAAATATCCGTCCTGGCAAAGATGCTCAAGGCAACTATAGCAGTAGATATCTTGTACATCCTAATACCAAATGTGGCTACATTCTTGAAATCTTAAGATCTGATGCTTATAAAATAGAAGCTACCAAAATTTGTGAAGATTTTAATGGCACCAAAAATGTCACAGATAAAGAGTTTCGCAATGCTGCTACTGATCTTTACTATTCATAGGCTTCCATATACTCTTATGAATTCAATGAACCCAAGTAAGCAGCATGTTGCACCAGCTTGGCTTGAGTCAATGCAAGAGTGTGATGGCTCAATCTAAGCTGTATGTTGTCATGCTGATCAATATTTATGATTTGATATGTGCACAGCAAATACCATGTAGCAGATCAACAGATCACAGACATACATTGATTGGCACACAGCTGCAATTTATGCACGAGTTTCTTACTTAATGCTAGGTTTATTTACAGTTGAATAAGAAACCAGGTTCTTCTCTATTCTAGTATTGTTGTGCTCCCACGGGGTGTCGGCTTATAACTAAATATTTGAGTAATGATAATTATCATAAGGAAAACCTAGCAATCGATTATCTTGGAGCTGGACTGCTCCCAATTTATATGTTGCCATGATATCTGTTTTCCATATTGTCTTCAAACGAGCATTACCACCAAGCAGTCTGCATACTTCCATTCCTACCCAGTGTTACTTTCATTCTCCGACACACCACCTTCATGCGTTGGTCTGCTCCAGATGTTACTGTGCACTTTTCTACTAGAAATACACCATGACAGTTCCTTGTTACTACCCTTCTGGCATCTCATTCCCACATCAGCCTTTGTGACTTGGGACTGTGTCATAACAGTATAACATGTGTGCTCTGATGTATGGTGGTAGTTACTATAAATGTTAGGTTCTTTATTTTGAATATATGAAATTAGGTTCTCTTTTCTAACTATTGTTCTAAGCATAATATCTACAGCAGAAAGGCCCTGTAATTCAGTCCATGCATTCCACTTGTTCACATCTTTGTGATCATTAACTGGTAGCTACAGTGTGTTGTTGTCACCTCCTTCCACTTGCATGTATTGTCATGCAGTGCAGTGCAATCGACCATGAAGAGGCTTGGACCACAGATGAGAGGCCTGGTTCAAGCCATGCATGCATAGGCGCTCCTATTTATGGCCCCGATTCCACTGCCTCTGCAGGGAATTGGGGTTCTTCTTTTCTTATTCTAAATATACCCTAACATGTATAGCTTGTACAGTTATAGATTGGTGTCTAAGCTGGATTCGAATTCCAGTGTATCAACTTGCTCAGTTTGCTCATTGAACTCTTTATTCAGCTCCTCATCTGACAGTGTGGCAAGATGCTCTCTGGCAGCTACAAGTGTCTTGACCATTGTTACTAAATTATCAGAAAGGTGATTACTTGGAAAAGTAGTGAATAGTATAAAAAGGTGTTGTGGGTCAAGGAAGTAAAGACAAAGAAGGAAGGAGAGTGGACATTTGCTGCATATAAGGTTGCATGTCTACTATATATTAAATACAAGGTTGTTAGCACTTTGTAAAATGGGGTGTTGGCTCAATGTCAGCACTCCTTGGTTCGCGGCTGAACCAAGCAGGGTGGAACAGCCCGACAAGCTGTCAATCACCCTCCCCTCTTTCCAACCCACTGCTGCTCTTCATTATCCTCGAGAATAAATCTTCAACGCAGGCGGCTCACGCTGCCACCATTGCGCACAATTTGCTTAAACGTTTTATGCTCTTTTCTACCCCACATCAACAGATAGTCGGGGCTCAAGTTGTAGTCCTGGTGATCCAGTGAGATTAAATTTTTATTTTAAAAAATTGTGATCGAAGGAAGCTCAAACTCTCATTTTCATTTTTTTACTATTCAACTTATTTTTTTTATCGCTCTCCTTTCTAATCCAACCTTCAATTTATACATTCTTGCATTAGCGTAGTGCACTTTTATATATTTATCTAGCAACTCGCTCGCCGTACAAGGAAAGGCCGTCATATCAACAGGAGCGCATTGAAAATGAAGGAGCCTGTGTTGGTTCAGGCGCCAAAGCAAATGTACGTGTTCTCCTCGTCTTTTCTTGCAAGGCGATATATGTACCCCCCCATGTGTAAAGCATTGTTCACTAATTTCGAGATAGTTTTGACCGTGTAGCCATTGCATCCAGTTTGGAGTCCCAAGCCCGCACGACATTCGCCAAGCCGCCGAAGTCGCTATCAACCAGCGCGATCTATACCTTGCAGAGCACCAGAAACCTGTGCCCCACGGCGTCCTCGATCCGCGCCTGGGAATCTCGAACAAATCGGACTCGTGCGCCACCTGCGGCCAGCACATGTCCGACTGCGTAGGCCACTGGGGGTACATCGACCTATGCGTGCCAGTGTTCCACTTTGGCTTCTTTAAAATAACGCAAAACATTCTCCAGGACATATGCAAGTCGTGCTCGCGCGTCATGCTTGCTGAATCCGACCGGCGCTCGTTTCTGAAGCGGCTTCGCTCCCCAGGGATCGATGGGCTACAGACGCGTGCACTTGTGAAGAACATCAACGACCGGTGCAAAAAGGTCACTTATTGCCCGCACTGTGGCGAAACGAACGGCGTTGTCAAGAAGGCGGGGCCAATGAAGATTATCCACGACAAGTACCGCAAGAGGAGCACCTCGGACGAGCAAGAAGAGTTCAGGAAGACCATGGATAATGCAGCGCATGCGGACCCTCAGCTCAAGCCCTTTATTGCCCGTCCGCAGAGCGAAGAAATGACTCCGTTGCGTGTGTACAACATGTTCAAGAACATCTCGGACGAGGACTGTGAGCTAATGGGACTTAATCCAAAGAGCGGCAGACCCGAGCTGTTTCTGTGGACAAGCATCCCCGTCCCTCCAGTGTGTATTCGACCCTCTGTTGCCCAGGACGGCGCCAGCAACGAAGACGATCTGACCGTGAAACTCTCCGAGATCATCTTCACCAATGCGCTCATCGAGGCTGGGATGCGGCAGGGCGCCGGAACCATAAACATCATGGAACAGTGGGACTACCTGGGGCTGGCAATCGCCATGTACATCAACAGCGACGTTCCAGGCGCACCGCTCGCCCTTGTTGGAAAGCCCATCCGCGGATTCACGCAGCGCCTCAAGGGCAAACAAGGCCGCTTCCGCGGCAATCTCTCTGGAAAGCGCGTGGATTTCAGCGGGCGCACAGTGATTTCTCCCGACCCCAATATGCGTATCGACGAGGTTGCGGTTCCCGAGCGCGTCGCCAGGATTCTTACGTACCCGGAACGCGTCACGCCGCACAACCTGAAGCGGCTGCAAAAGCTGGTTGCCAACGGGCCTGACGTGCATCCTGGCGCAAACTATGTGCATATCTCGTTTAATGGCCAGAAGCGCTTTCTGATCCGCACGATCCGCGAGCAGACGGCGCGCAACTTGCGTGTGGGCGATGTCGTCGAGCGCCATTTGATGGACGGCGATGTGGTTCTGTTCAACCGCCAGCCGTCACTGCATCGGCTCTCAATCATGTCTCATTCGGCCCGCATCATGCCGTGGCGCACGTTCCGCTTCAACGAATGTGTGTGCACTCCGTATAACGCCGACTTTGACGGCGATGAAATGAACCTGCATGTTCCCCAGACCGAGGAGGCCCGAGTCGAGGCGCGCGAGCTTCTTGGTGTGCGCAACAACCTTGTCACGCCGCGTAATGGCGAACCGATTATCGGTGCTACGCAGGATTTCATTACAACCGCATACCTTATCACGCAAAAGGACCGCTTCTACGACCGCTCGCAGTTTGTTCAGATCGTGTCCTACTGCTTCGACGCTAACGTCCATGTCGACATCCCGCCTCCCTGCATTGTCAAGCCCAGCCGGCTTTGGTCCGGAAAGCAGATCATCAATGTCCTGATGCGTCCAAACAGGGCTACGAGACTGCTGCTTAACCTCGAAGCCGAGACAAGGTCGTTTAAGAAATCGGCTTCTATTCCCGACCTGTGCCCGAACGATGGGTACCTGATTATCCGCAATAGCGAGATCATGTGCGGCATTCTGGACAAGAAAGTTGTTGGAGACGGCAAGAAAGACTCGATATTCTTCATCGCTTT
>JANBOT010000277.1:0-10636 GCA_027575385.1 Coemansia sp. RSA 2399 | reverse complement strand
AAGATGGCAATGGGGAGCTTGTTGAGGGCACCGATCATTGAGTACGTTGTGGACGAAGTGGTGCGCAGGCACCAGGGCGAGCAGTACGAGATTGCAAAGGCTGCAACGCCCGAAATGAACATGCCTTGCACGAACTGGCTGAGCTCGTCGGCATTCGCCTTGTCCGAGTAGTAGACGACAAAGCCAGACCAGTTCTCCTGTACGAGACTGAGGACGATGTACAGGGGCAGAGTCAAGAGGTTGTTAAAGTACACAGTGTCAAAGTCCTGGAAGTTGACTTGCTTGATGACCTTGCGCATGTGGATGACAAACGTCGCAGATGTGAAGCAGTTGAGCGTCATCCAGAAGTAGCCCCAGCCAGTGAACGAGATGTCGTTCCACGCGCCAACTATCGACGACAGAGCCATCAGCGAAAACGATGTCAGCATTAGCGGAGTGACCGCCGCCTTGAACACCAGCTTCTCTCCATACGCCACCGCGATAATCGTCAGGTTCTTGAACACTGTAAACAGCGGCACGTTCAGATACTCTAGCGATTTGCCGCCAGTGTACAGCATCAATGCTTGCGAGCACGCCACAGGGAACCACGTCTTAGCGTCTGCCATGTTCATTGCGCGGTACTTGACGTTCAGCCCGACGCGGTTTGCCAGCACCATTAGCCCGACGCTTCCGAACGCCTGCACGGCAAGCATGAAGAAAACCATGTGGAACTGGAACCCCGACAGCACGAGCTTGTTGACCAGCGTCATTGTGATGGACGACGCGCAATACGCGGCGATGGGGATCGCCGTCTGTACCCAATTCGAGCTCATCTTTGGCAAATGAAGGAAAGGCGTCGAGATGAAAAAAAAAAAAAAAGTGTTTTGAAAAGGAGACTGAGTGAGGGAGAGCCAAGAGAAGGCAATATGTGTTTTTGCCTTGACTGCATGTTAAGATCGTCTCCACACACAGTGGTTTTTTTTATCTTGCCAGAATGTCGCAACCAAAAAGGAAACGGGAAACAAAGCAGATCACGCCTTGATCTCTTGATTTGCCTGTATTCTATGATGCGTGGGGAGCGACTGAAACGGCAAAAAAAGATTTGGGAATCGTGGCCCACATTCCAGCTTTTGCATCTTTCAAGGCCAATTCATCTGCGGGAGTTTTTTTTATATACTTTGTACAATCTCCATCGTCTGTTTTTCAATCAAAGAATGAGAGTACCATTTGGGATTCTAAAGGCCACCGGCCTGTTCTATATCACGCTTCTGTTTATGTTGCTGAGCGCTCGCATCGTGGAGGCAACGCGCGGTCCGCTGGTGACGAACAAGGTGTACTTTGACATCAAGCAGGGCGACAAGGACCTCGGGCGCATCGTCATCGGGCTGTTCGGCAAGACGGTTCCCAAGACTGCCGAGAACTTCCGCGCGCTGGCAACCGGCGAGGAAGGGTACGGGTACAAGGGCAGCAAGTTCCACCGCATCATCAAGGGCTTCATGGTCCAGGGCGGCGACTTTGCCAACGGCGACGGCACCGGCGGCAAATCCATCTATGGCGAAAAGTTTGCGGATGAGAACTTCAAGCTTCGCCACACTGGCCCTGGCATCCTTTCGATGGCCAATGCTGGCAAGAACACCAACGGATCGCAGTTCTTTATTACTACAGTGACCACATCGTGGCTGGATAGTCGCCATGTCGTCTTTGGAAAGGTCATGGAAGGCTTGGATGTTGTTCGTGCGATCGAGGACTTGCCAACCAGAGCAGGCGACAAGCCCAACGAGGATGTCGTCATTGCCGACAGCGGCGAGCTCACAATTGAAGAGGACGAGATTCCGCTGCGTATTGAGCTTTGAGCAACATTGCCATTTCTTTTTCCCCTTTGTTTACATCTGAAGTAACAATACCCGTTGTTTAGGCTACGGAAAGCAGTTAGATGAACATATAGACGTGTGGCATCGGCCATACACAATTGCCGAGTACTGCGTGGAGTAAAAAAAGAGAACAGGGGGGTATGCTAGCCACACTCACCATTTTGCAGTCTTCTGACAATATGATGAACGAGCAGTCATAAAACAATTGTGTACATGGCATGAGACGTATGGCCCATGCTCATGCCAACTAACTGGTATACGCTCAAAGGACAATCGGGAATGCTAGCCATTCGATTACTTTTCTTTCATGTTATTTTGGCGAGCAACGCTACTGCCGGGAGGAAGAAAGTATTGCCATTATTCCAAAAATGAATAGAAATATGCCTCATATTGTGATTACTTTCATCGGCTATGGAAAACGAGTATTTACCAACAATGGGTAAATTAATAAAGGATCAAAAATGTTTTCCACAACAGTAAGATGAACATGTTAGAACCAGCATCCCTCAATTTGGGTTTCCCGACGGGCGTGCAGTAAACATTTTATTTTTCATAAATATATTTTTTTTTTGCAAGAAAATATATAAAGTGAACGGCAGTAAGAAAAGGGCAACGTGACCTACATTTGCGTGGTCGGCATTGTCACTACTTGCGGACGCGATTACTATTTCTGCTTTTTGGCCTTGAGTTTAGCCAGCGCTTTCTCGATAGTCGCTTGCGTGCTTGTGCTACTGACCGCGTCCCAGAAGAACCGATTGTCGCGCTCATTGCACGCGTCGAATCGATCAAGGTAATCCCTCCGCAGCAACGCAATCGTTTGTGTTTGCGCTTCGCGGGGGATCATGGCGCGGTGGCTGAGGTCAGCGACGATTGCCGCACGCATGTTAGTGCTGGAGGAAAACAGCCTATCTACAACCCCAGCTTCGTGCGCGTGGGATGCAGAAAGCATTGCGCCTGACGCCAGCAGGTCTTCGGCTGTCCGTGGCGTTGTGAGGTCGCGAAAGCGCAGAGCAAGCCACTCTGGGATGGGAAGCCCCACGGTTACTTCATTAAGCCCAACAAGCCGCTTGGCGCTGGGTCCTTGCGAATCCTCTGGGCGCACCATATAGCGGAACTGGCAGGCCATGGCGAACACAAAGCCCAGACCCAAGGCGTGGCCGTCGATTGCAGCCACAGAAGGCACAGGCAGCGCATGGATGCGTCGGAATATGGCTTTGGATACGGACCATAGCCGCATAAACTCGGCATGCGTTATTTGTTGGAAAACCGACAGGTTGAAGCCACCGGAAAAGAACCCATCCACCGCCGACTCCAAAACAAGTCCGCGCACGTCTTTGTTGGCCTCGGCTGCAGAAACGGCGTTGTTCAACGCATCAAGCGATTCTTGGTCAAACGCATTTGCGCGTGGGTTATTCATCGTTATTGTGGCGATGCACCCGGGGGAATGGCTCAGCTCTTGGAAGGTTACGTAAAATGGCTGGCCGCAATTGGCCTGCTGCTTTGTTGTTGATAGTCGACAAACAAGGGTCGGCCCGACGGTTGCTGGTATACTGCATGCCACCACCCTTTGCGGTGCCCGAAAAGCCACGGCTGCTTGCAAAACACGCCCAGAAATGCGCATTATGTTCGGTGTGGCTCCTTTCCGTTCTGCTCCTTTCGTATTATGTTAGCCTTGTGTTTGTTTCTAAGGGAAAAGGGAGTGTGTGGAAAAGGATCTTTGCTTTCGTTATAGTTGACGGGAAAGCTTATCAGCCACGCTTGCGATGAACGAACAAAATGGCTTTACAATATACACGATGTCCGCAATAGTGCGCCCACGCTAGAGATTCAAACCACGACAATGCAGATACAGAATGAGCTAATAATAAGGAGATACTCTTAAAAACGGAAAAGGTGCAATATTCTGGGAGAAGAAAAGGGGAAAAAAAAAGGGAAAGAAAGGTATTGCCGTCACAATTAGCTTGCTTTGCATTCGCACCATTATCTGTGTGCGGGTGTACAGACAGCAATGGAATTTGTAGATAGACAAGACAAGACAAGACAAGACAAAACAAGCGTGCCAGCTCATTTTTGGTGAGAATACATGACCCTCAGCTTGGCCAGCGCACATCCCACGTTTCGCTCCGCCATAGATGGCTAGAAACTGGTGCTGATTTGTGTCCTAGTCCAGCATTGCTTGGCTCTCTCCAGACATGATTTCCTCTATTGTATTGCTAGTCACAGTGCTCAGTGTCCGAGCCTGTCGGGATCGGCAGAATCAGCCGCATCAAGGGCAAGAGTATCTAACGTCAGTTTTTCATCATCGGAAGACAGCATCTTGCACATGTTGCGCAATGCCCACCACCCGATGCATGCTGTTGTCGATTGTTTGTTTTTTCTTATACTTGGGAGTGGTGGTGGTGGTGGTGGTGTTTCCTCCTCACGCCTTGCAATTGACTATTTCAAGCAATGGTGTTTTCCGTTTGTTTGGTTTCAGGCGCGAATTCGCATAGTTCAGCTAGCGACGTCCATGAAGCAGGTCCATTTGCCTTATTACACGCATTGACAACGTCAAATAAACCAGAGCCAAGCCCTTCCGGAAAATAGATGCGCAAGTGCAGTCGGGAAATAAACATGCGTTTTCTGCATTTAATTTCTCATATTGGCTGCAGGAGACACACAACATCCCAGAGAACATACAATGGCAACGGCGGCCATGACCACCGCACATCCGCTGCGCTTCTCAAATCCCTTGTCCATCCGTTGGCCAGCTGTGAATTCCGTCAGGGCGTGAGGTTTCTAGTGGAGATTGAGAGCAGTGTGCATTACAAAAGTCACAGGCACTCACGCCCCCTGTTTTCTGCAGGATGTTTTCCAATGCATACGGGTTGCGCCGTCCTTGCCTGGCAGCCCAGATTGCCCGCCATCGGCCGTCTTCTTGGACCAGTGCAAGAAAGGAAGACTCAGATAGAGCGTCGCTTGGATAGCGTTACTGCGAAGTAACAGCCAGACAATAGGATCATAAGGCGCACCTGCCTCGACACCCCCCCTTTTCGCTGGCGACCGGTACACCCGGGGGGGAGACAAAGCCGGCCCCCTCTACCACCTCCCGTATTCGCCTCGCATATACCGTGGTTGTCCACATTCACACACGAACAGCGGGACAACAAAGGGCTGCGCGCAAGGCCTCGGGCATTCCCCCTTCTTCCTCGGTCACTAAATCACCCGGGTGAGGCTGCGGGTGGGCTTTCTTTGCGACGCTGCCTTTTCTCCCTTATTCTTTCTGCTCGGCCCAGAGAGATTCCTCCAATTGCCACCCCTGTTTTTCTCCAGCGCTTATATACCGCCCGCCCCTCTCCCACCTGTGTCCTGGCCGTTCTTTTTGCTCTTAAAGCTCGAGCGTCGGGGAGTAATAACCTTTTTTTTTGTCATCACCTATTCTTTTCTTCCAATATTTCTTCATCACTTCTGACCTGGAATTATACATCTCCACCTTTCCGTTTTGTATTTGTGCTCTTGTGGGTCAGCATTTCATATTAGTGAACTTTTTTCATCTCGTTTTCTCTCGCTTCTTATTCAGAGTCACTCGATTTCTCGCCCATTTCATCAGACATCTCTTTTCCTTTTGTCTATATTTTCAAACCAACTATTGGCATATATCTTTGCATTCTCTGCAAAACACGCCTGCATTAGCACGTACTAGCCTGTATATCGCCGTATCTATACACTCTGCTAAAGGTAAGCCAAGTCTGTTTCCCCCTCCCTTCCCATCCCTCCAAGACGCAGGGAAATAAGGCGTGGAGTGCGGGCTAGCATGTATGGCGAAGCTGCGCCGTAGGCATGCACGTATTCCATGAAGCGGGGCATGCATATTTTACAGGCATTCCGTCCAGGCTTTCTCTGCCAGTAACCATTGCATTTTCCCACTTTCACCGTTAGTTTCCAAACTGAGCGGCGACTGGCAATGCCAAAAGCAAACCCCACCCACAAGTCGCGCCCATCTATGTGCTGCCTGTAACCACCGCCCTATTTGGCGTTTCCATTCTGAACTCACAAAGCTGTCTGCTACAAAATAATCAATGGGCAAATATAAAAGGGCGTGGCTTGCCGACGAGGCGGTAGCTCTTTGTTTCCGCCTCCCATTGACCATTTCTTCCTGATGACTTTGATTTTACTTGCTCGAGAAAATAAGAAAAAGGGTTGCGAAGACTGCCCAGCCGCCGCCACAGTTACGCCCAGATGCCCCCTTTCTCTTCTCATTCCAGACGCGTCTTATTATGTGTATGCTGCGCGATTGTGTGCGTTACATGCAACTAAAAGGCCCGGCGATTGCATCAGTTACCGAGGCCAGGCGAAGCATATGCCCGTATCCGTTGCCTGTTTACATTGCTGCAGCCGCTGGTCATGTCGTTGTTGTTGTTTGGGGATGGGGTCATTTCATTAGCACCCACATCGATGGATAATTTTTTATTGATGTGCCAATTTGTGCATCCCGGCAATACATCCTGCATGTGGAAAAAGCATGTTTTGTCGAACCATCTGCGTGTCTCCGACATCCGGAAAGGGGGGACGATATGCCGGATTGTGGCACCTTCCAAATGCGGGCAGATAGAGAGAAGGACGATTGCAAGTCCCTGCAAGAAACCCCCTTTCCCTCCCTCCCCTCCCTTCCCCCGATTTCCAGCAACTCTCCTTCTAAAAACAAGAGCACTTTTTTTTTTGCCCAGGCAGAAAAAGGGTGTGGGCTTACCAGGCAACTGTCTGCTGCTCCGCCTGTCGCCCGTTCCTTTCAATTTTTTAATTTCATTTTCACTCCCTCGGCTGGCTTGTCCCGTGTCACTGTGCCTGGCTGCGTTCGACTCTTTATATATGCATCTCGTCGGCATTTTATCTGCAGCGAGAGTCTTGCACGCTTCGCCATTCCCGCGATTCATACTATTGTGGATATCTTGACATTGCATATTTCACACTCCGCTTTTGTCTCTTCTGACGTCTATCAGCTGCGCTTTGCGCATAATTTTTCCAGACTGGTTTCGCCTGTTTGGGCACTCATTTAGCGGCGTCCTTTCACCCAATTTCGGCCTTAAATATCCCTACTTTTTCCTGTTTAACTGTTCTTGGTTTGCTCTTTTTTTCTACATCCATTGTCCATCCATTTGCTGCAACAGCAGGACCCCCTCCCCATCTCTGCTCATCTCCATACGCAACCTATTTAATCTCGCAATATCCCTTCTGTTTTTACTGCGTCCTCCTGTCCATGTTTTTTTTTCTTCGTGACCGAAAATTATCCATTTCTCTAATCAACATTTTTCTGTACTATCTTTTTGCTCCGGAGAATAGGGGGTTTTATGGTTTGTTTCGAAGCTACAGCAAGCATTTAGTATTTAGCATTTAGCGCTCGAGCTGGCTTGCAAATACGCGGCTTTGTTTATATCCACATCCAACGCTTCCGTCGGCTGTTTTGCGTTTATTTCTTTTCTCGGCGTGTTTATCCAGTAGATATTTTTGATTCCACTTCCGACTCGTGTTGGAATGAACCATCCAGCATAACCCCAGGCACAGTATATTCGCTTCACAGACAAGGTAACCCAGCTTGCTCCAGTACTCAGGCAGCGCACCGCACTGTTATTGTCGTCTTGCATCACATCCCATCTGTCACCCCCTGTTATCGCATTTTGCTTAGCGCCTTAGAATAATCACCTATAAAGCATAATGGCGGATGCGCAAACACAGCAGACGTCCTCAAGGCCGCCGACACTATCGCTACAGCGGCAGCAGCAGCAACATCATTTACACCACAAGGAGCAGCAACTAATCGGCGCAGTACACACCTCAAATACGACTAGCGCAAATGGCACTGTATCAAAGAGCACGGCTGGAGCAGAACAAGAGTCTGCTGCAAGCGAGAGAAAAGATGACAAGGCCGTGCCTGTGCGGAAGCGCCTGTCACTTGCATGCACCACATGCCGCCAGAGGAAGGTTAAATGTGACGGCGGGCGTCCTGCGTGCCGGACTTGTGCCAAGTTCAACTGGCCATGTATCTACCAGCCCTCCAACCGCAAGCGCGGCCCGCGGCCTAGGGCGCTGGCGCTGATGGATGGCCCCATGCCTTACTCCACCCGCTCGCACTGGTCCATCCCCCACGGATACTACCCGCCATATGCCGTCCCTGGCCGCTCGCCAATGTCTCCGCCGCCGCTGCCGCCGCAGCTGATGGCGCCGCACTTTGGCATCCCCCACCATCCAGACATCCCGCAAAACGGCGCTCCTCTGCGGCTTGACCCGGCGTTCCAGCAGCCAGGCGGCTACAACTATGACTCGTACTCGTCGTACGGAGACTACATGGCAAACACAGGAGCCATTAGGATCCGCCCGCCGCCGCCGCCGTCGCAATACATGCACAGCCCAGGCGTCGCGTACCCGCCGTCGTCGATTGCTGCGCGGCCTAGTAGCGGCTACCGCAGCCCTCCCGGCGTCGGCCATCCCTACGCCCGGAGCTATCAGCATGCGCCGTCAGGTGGATATGAGGCGGTGGCCCATGGGATGCCGCCGCAGAGTCGCTTTGCTCCACACGACGCTAGCGGATCCCCTGCGTTTGCTCGGCCGTTTCAGAACGGCGTCTCCGACCGCAATGGACCGAGTATGGCCCAGCCAATGCCTCCCACCCATTACCCGACACACCCGCCACCTCCGCTGTCACCTACAGCCCACGTTGGCGGATACGCCGCTGGAGAGCCGTGGAGACCTTCCGGACACCCAGCCGACGCGCAGAAGCAAGAGAAGGCACTGACTTCAGGAATCGGACCGGACAGCTCCATGCGTGAGCAACCAGCGTCCCCCACGACTGGGCAGCAAGATGGGCTTGGAGGAGGAGTACCGCCGCCGGCAAATTACGCTGTGACCCAGCACGCCTCTATGGATGCGTCCGCTGGCACACCCTCGCTTGGATCGCCAGCGCCCCAACAGCATATGCGCGTGTCGGGACAACCATACATCGCTGCAGCGTCGCCCTATGCAGCAGAAATGCAAGCGCCCAGTGCGAGTGCAGGAACACACTCCCTGGCAATATATGCACAGAAGAAATCGGATACAGCCATTCATCGCGACAATGATCACAGCGTCACAATGGCCAATTCGGCAGCACGCACGATCGCAGCCGCGACAGAGTGCGGCGACTATAGCGCCAGCACCACCAGCAGCAGCAACACCAACAGCAGAATGGTACTGTCGTCACCGCCCCAACCCACAGGCACTGTCCAGAGCACAAGCATGCCTGGTGGTTACTCGACATCGCTGGGAACTCCTATGACTGTTCCGATTTCATCGACCGCATCGTTTGCACACCCAGCGCACAATCCGCGACACTACAACCATCTTGAGAACAATAACGGTTATGCCTCGGCAGACAAAGGCCCTGCTCATTGTTCGCCACATGAATTGCACTCCTACGCAGCACATGCAGCAGGCGCTTCGGTGTCGCCGACCGCATTATCGAAACCCTTGCCATTCACCAGCAACGGCACATCGCGTCCGCAGTTACCGCCGCTCTCCGAGGTGCTCGGAAAGGACTATCGGTTGGTGATGTCTCCTGGCAACAACGGTACCAGCAACGGTGACGGTGGCGGCGGCGGCGGCAGCGGCGTGCAGGATGTGACAGAAAGACTCCCAATATCTTCGTCAATGCCAATGTCTGCAACCGGAGCCGATCGCTTTTCGCACCCGATTTCGCGTCGCAGGGACTCGTTCATGGACTAGATGGGCAATCACCTTGTTATTTTTCTTTTGCTCTAATTGTCATGTTCTGGAATTTCACACGGGTTTGGGTGCCGCTATTCAGACATTAGATAATGAATGAATGATGCTGGTGATGATGCGATCTGTACCTAGCATGGCATGTTATTGGCCTTGCAAAGGAATACCATTCTTTTGTTCGTAGGGTGTTTGTATTCCGTATGCAGGTATATATGTATCTTCAATTACTTTGGCGCAAACATGTGGGCGTTTGCCACTTCTCCAGCAGAGCAAAGGACTACGACGTCCAGGGAAGCCTGTGCATACGCACATGACTTGGCTCAAGTGCACGAGGATCAAGCGGAATACAATGCAGCTCTTTTTGTTGGAATGGGGTGCCTTGACTATGTCTTTCTTTTTTTTTGTAGAAGCGTAACAATCGGCGACGGAAAAGCCATCTTTGGCCTCCAATTCCTATTCCGTGGCTAAAATAGCCAACCACGTATGCATCCGACGCATGTACGGAGTCGGTGGATATTTTGACCGATATAGCCATTCAAATTAATTTTTTAATTTTACTTGACAGCAACTTTTCAAACACACAAATAATGTTCATAAACGACGTTATTCTCTTGTTTTATGCATAGCCATGTGTGTTATGCTAACCGCATTGCTAATATGTGTAGATATTAGATTAGCTTTAATGAAAACAAAAAAGCGATGCCTCCAGAGTTTGGCATATTGCCATTTATGGAAGCATGGGAAACAATGGCGAGCATGTGTGCGTAGGTAAAACAAGTGTCAAACACGAAAATAGTAGGGTCATGTCACAGACAATACATGTCAAGCACATCACTTGTTCCTAAAAACCAGATTGTTGTCCAACTTTGATATGCCCACATTTGGTGAAAAGAAAAAAGTATTCGAGGATTGAGAAAGCACGGCAAGGGACAATCGTTGAATAACAAGCAAATAAAAAGCTGAATAAGCGCCTTTCAGACATATTTTCTCTTACGAATTTTATTTTAAAAAATGTGGAAAAAGCTAATTGTCTCCTTGTTTAAAGGATGTCCTTG
>JANBOT010000276.1:0-10639 GCA_027575385.1 Coemansia sp. RSA 2399 | reverse complement strand
AGCTAGTAGGGTTAGCAACGCGTATACATAACATGCCCTGTGTTTGCTGGGAGCGGGGCAGGTTAAAATGGCTCATGCCGTGACTAAGGAAAGTAATTTGGGTGCGACCGATGGTTAAGCATAGTCGTTGTTTGAAGTCGTTGGCTTCCGCTGATGAAGCTCGCCCAAGCAAGAAACACAGCCAGCATATAAATAGTCGTTTAAATAGACCATGTAGCGTTTATCTAAAGAAAAAAGAGCCTGGTGAATAAAGCCTGAACTGTGTTGACAAACGAATGGACGACTTGAAGGGCAAAAACATCACCAGAAACTAATGCTCTGTCAGTTTGTCAAACAAGCAAAAGTCATCTACGGTTTTGCACACGGACAACCTATTTCGCCCCGCCCCCCTTTAGGTATTCGTCTTCAATGCGCAAGGTCGGTACGGTCTTTAGCTAGAACGGTTTAATAGTCGTGGAATATGTCTTTTCTTACTTCTGAACAGCCACGATGCACTTGTAAACACCGATACCCTCGGCGCAGGAAAAATGGTTGCACTTTAAAAACATGACAATATCGCAAGCTAATTAAGCAGTACAGGCGCCAACGGACCCGGGTATTCAAAGGTCCATTGATTTGATCGCTTTTGCTGAGCAGCGGATATTACTTTCATTTGAGGTGCCAAGGACAACGTGGTTTCCCTGATACTTGGGTGGTTGTGTCTTCGCACAATGGCGAGTTGAATAATGAAAGCAAATGAATTCTTTGCAAATTGCAGTAGCTGGCGTATTAATTTTGGTGCAGATTTCCAGGACAATGGGGAGGGAGAAGCGTATGGAAAAGGTGTGTATTCATGCAGTAGATTTTGTCGGCTTTCCCAATGAAGCTTACTCGACGAAGAGATCTAACGCCTGGAAGAAATGTCCATCGCGGAACTATAATGTGGACAGCTACTGCTCGGCTGTGGAAAATATCCTAAAGCATGCATTCGATCCGCCTCCAACAAGGTGTTTCTTATTAAATGACAGACCCAACGGGATGAAACAAGGGATATTTGTTTGGATTCAGGTGAATTTGAATTTGCATAGTGATATTCGGATTCGAGGGATTTGATTATCTGCCACAATCTCAAACTAAAATGTATGTGCTCGCCAACTACAATCAATCCTCTCTTTTTGGCGCGAACATGTCACCATGACAAAATGTACGTGCGATATTCACCTGGTCTGTTACTGTCACGAGTTAAATAAAAAAGACTTTGTTGCGGGTAAAACGTTTGCTATGACGAAATGATTAAATGACGTTATGCTCTATCATGCAAATTCCGCAGGTTCTTGTGAAACGATAATAGCCAAGAGCTTGGTTTACGGAGGCTCATTGAAAACGCACTATCGGCGCGTGCTAGCAAATTGCAGTAGCACCCAAAAATTGAACGCGAATGAGAGGATATGGAACAATAATAGGGACCATCAGTAACCCAAACCCAACCAACAAACGCCGAATATTCAACGCTTTCAGCGGTACAATGGGAAGTATCTTGTTAATGAACTGTGTTGGGGGCAAATTAAAGGTACGAAGAGCTTGGAGGGAGGGAGCAAGACGGAGAGCCAACCTTGCCATGTTTCTTCGAATGACACCGTTTTACGCACCGTGCATACTCCCTTTGTTTGTTAAATTGTTCTTGTGACAAGCCCGTTCAGTGGCCGCCAATGTTGTAACTTTGGATAATACATGCATTAACCCTGCAGTGCCCACTTTGTAAGAAAAAAAAAAGACAGCGGATAACAAATCCGAGTCAATGTTGCGGAATTTTCTGAAATTTGTGATATAAAAAGATCGGATGGTTTCCACACCCCGACCATTCAGCTCAAAGTTTACCAGACACTCGACCTTTCATCAGTCTTTTCTCTCTAGCATTTATTGACATTCGGTTTCCTCGACTAGTCTTTTGTTTTCAAATACCCTGGGCTTTATTGGCACAAAAAAAACATGTTTACAATCGGTCAGAACCACCTTTCATCGCCTGGATCGGCGCCTGGTACCTCTGCTCTTGTGCTCCAGGATCGCATGTGCACTTGCCCCATCTGCCACAGCGGAACCAATAGCGACGGTTAACGACTAGTCCAAGCCTCTCTTGTTTTCGCATTCTCGAAATGCTGTGCGTTTCGGGTATGCAATTCAGTCCACCTGTCTTTCGCGATCACCATACCCGGGATCTGCGTGTACAGTGTCTAAAAAAGTAACTCGTGAGCGACCGAAGGTTGAGTGTATTTGTTGTTTGGAGTCGCTCGTCCAAGCAAAAACTACAGATGATACAGGGAAAGTAGTCAAAAGACAAAACGTTAGTAAAACATTCGACACACACACAACGTCGACAAAAGCAGCCTCAGCTGCAAAATAGCACTAGCACACTCTTTCGTTTTTACTTTTCTTTTAAATCTAGCGTTTAACTAAAAGAACACCCTGTCAAACAACGAATATATTACACCGTCTGTATCTCGCTCAGAAGACCCCCCTTCTTTTAGAACTTGGGATATCTAACATTGAAAGACCATTGATCAGCGCTCTAGTGCCAACGATATGTGGGCTGTCTAGTTAATCGTGATTACTCAGTTTCAAACGATTACCCTAAGATCATCTGTTTGTATCTGAACAGATCCTGCCTGTCTTCTTCTTTTGATGAGGACCACTGTTACCTTGTTGCTCATTTTTCTTCTTCAACTGCCAGGGTTATAGAATCTAGCTGCACATTACCGACATGAATCAATCGCTCGCTTCTCTGCGACAGACAACAGCGAAAAATGCAGTCCGCCAGCTGCATACCCAGGCGTCGCTTGCAAACACCAGCAGCGCACAGAAGCCAAAGGGACAGCCGAGTCCATATTCGCATACACTCAAGCTCCCGAAAACCGAATTCCCACTCCGCGCCAATGCAGCTCGTCGAGAAAAGCAATTTCGAGAGCGCTGTACCGACTTGCTGTATGAGTGGCAACTGAAAAACAACAAGGGTCCGCAGTTTGTTCTTCACGACGGTCCGCCTTACGCGAACGGCGATCTCCATATCGGGCACTTTATGAACAAGGTCCTCAAAGACATCATCAACAGGTATCAGGTGCTTCAGGGCAAGCGTGTTCTTTATATTCCGGGATTCGATGGTCATGGTCTGCCAATCGAGCAAAAGGCGCTGGAGAGCTTGAAGGGCCGGGATAGAGACCTGCTTGACCCTATGAAGATTCGCCATCTGGCGCGGGACTTTGCACTACGCGCAGTAGCCAAACAAACAACGAGCTTTCGTGAATATGCGGTGATGGGAGATTGGACAAACAGATACTTGACGTTGGACCCTGCCTACGAAGCAAACCAGCTTGAGGTATTCCGCGAGATGTTTTTGCGCGGCTACATCTATCGCCAGAACAAGCCAGTGTTTTGGTCACCGTCGTCGCGTACGGCGCTTGCAGAGGCGGAGGTCGAGCACAACGAGAAGCATGTAAGCACTAGTGTCTACGTAAGGTTCCCGTTGACCCGAGAGTCGGCTGAAAAGCTAGGTGCTGGCGAAAACGCATACGCGCTAATCTGGACCACCACTCCTTGGACGCTACCCGCAAACGGCGCAATTGCAGTCCATCCTGATATGGAGTACGTTCTTATGAGCGTTAGTCGGGTAGAGGAGACTCCTGGCGCAGGATCGTCCTACTCGATGCTTGTGGCAAAGAGTCGGGTTGAAAAAGTCCAAGAGATACTCGAGCCTGATGTCAAGGCCGATATCTCTGGTAGTTTCACCGGAAAAGACCTGAAGGGACTAACGTACAACAGTGTTCTCCGCGACCAGACATGCAAGATCCTGCTTGCCGACTATGTAACCGAGGACTCGGGGACAGGGCTGGTTCACTCTGCGCCTGGCCATGGCAAAGAGGACTATGAATTTGGCCTGGCAAACGGGCTGGCGGTATATTCGCCTGTGGACGACTATGGTCGGTTTACTGGCGCAGCTGGTCAGGCGCTTGCTGGCAAGGATGTTCTGAGCGATGGAACGGATGCGGTTATAGATATATTGGCAAGTCTTGGTGTGCTCTTTCATAAGGAAAGGTTTGTGCATAGCTATCTGTATGACTGGCGCACAAAGAAGCCGATCATCCAGCGCGCGACCCCACAGTGGTTTGCGAATATCAAAGAGCTAAAGAACTCTGCCTGCGATTCACTAAAGGACGTGAGCATTATTCCCGAGTCAGGCCGGCGCCGCCTAAACGCATTTGTTACTGGGCGCTCCGAGTGGTGCATATCTCGCCAGCGCGTCTGGGGCGTGCCCATTCCGGTCCTCTATGAGTCGGAAAGCGGCGAGCCGCTGATGAGCAAGGAGTCGATCGATCACATCGTTGAGGTTATTCGCAAGAACGGTGGCTCGGACGCCTGGTGGACGCTTCCCGTAGAATCATTTGTGCACCCCAAATATCAGGACAACGGCAAGTCATACGTCAAGGGCAGCGACACGATGGACGTGTGGTTTGACAGTGGCAGCTCATGGAAGCATCTCGAGGACAAAGTCGAAACCCGCACTGGCGCTTATGCCGATGTGTATCTTGAGGGCAGCGACCAACACAGAGGCTGGTTCCAGTCGTCGCTGCTTACCTCGAACGCAGTGCGCGGAGTATCTCCGTACAAGACGCTTGTGACGCATGGGTTCACGCTTGACGAGCATGGGCGCAAGATGTCAAAGTCTGTTGGAAACACAGTGGTACCTAGCACGGTCATAGACGGTGGCAAGGACAAGAAGAAGGAGCCAGCATATGGCGTTGACATGCTGCGTCTTCTTATTGGTTCGACGGATTATACGCAAGATGTGAGCTTTGGGCCAACAGTCTTTTCAGGCTTTGCGGAGACGATCCGCAAGATCCGCGGGACCATGCGATTCATGCTCGGCAATCTTGACGGATTCACAAGGGACCGGGCTGTGAAGTACGAGGATATGCGCAGCGTTGACAAGTACATGCTGCATGAGCTGTATCATTTCAAGCAAGGGGTTACTGCGGCGTTTGAGAAATACGAGTTCTACAGAGCGATGCAATCCCTCAACCAGTTCACCAACGTCGCCCTGTCGGCATTCTACTTTGACATAAGCAAAGATCCCTTGTATGCGAACAGCACTAGCGACTCTACACGTCGCTCGGTCCAGACAGTGATATTCCATATCCTTGTGAATTACACCATGGCCCTAGCGCCAATTACGCCGCATCTGGCAGAAGAGGTGTGGGAGTTTTTCAGGCAGGTGCGGGTCGACTTTGGACACGACGGATTCAGCGTGTTCCAGGAGCCATGGGACCAAACCAACAAGGAGTGGGACAACAAGGAGCTTGCCGAGGAATGGAATGCATTGCGGCTAATCCGCAGCCTATCGAACAAGGCAATCGAGGCGACACGGCAGGGAAAGGCTATCGGCAGCTCGCTTGAGGCGGAGCTCGACATTTATGTGTCTCTGGAAACGCGTATAGGGCAGACGCTTGTAAAGTACAAGGATGACCTGCAGCAGTTGTGTATCACGTCGGATGCTAGGATACACAGCATCAGCGAAGACAGCGCCACCCCTGACGCTGGTAGCGATGCCGACGTGTTTGTCAGCGAAGAGAAGGTTCCTTCGTTTGGCACCGAGACAGCAGTTAGGGTCAAATGCAGGCGATCGTCTCTGCACAAGTGTCCTCGCTGCTGGAACTTCCACTCTGTAGAGGCGGACTCGCTTTGCACACGCTGCGACGAGGCCCTCATCAGCAACGGCGCGGGCAACATTTGATCTGGCATAGCACATTTAGTTCAAAGCTTCAAATAGAAAAATGCTTTTTTTATGCTCGGACAATTGAAAGACTGGTGCTGCAGGTGGCACATGACCACTTCTCAGTCCACTTCAATGTGCATGGATCACCAAGGCTGGGAATGTGACCAAGCCATACATGCAACCGAGCACAAGCCATTGCGAACAATACGAAATCCAAGCAACCACGACGGTTCGCATAATGCTGAAGGCGGAGAAAGGCAACCACGTTTCTGAAACAATAACACTGAATATTACGTGCCGAATAAGGGACACATTCAGTCCAGAAAACTCTTGAACTATGAAGTGTCGGGGATGAGGGATGGATGAGCTGTTCTGAACTATTGTTTGCTTTTAGGATACACATGCTGGAACAGCGCAGTATTGAGGCTTGCTTGCGCAGTCGACCAAACAGACCACAATTGGGCAAGAACGCTGCAATTGAAGTAGAGATCCTGCAGTCAAAGCGATACTCAAGAGATGGCACCTGTCTCTTTCAAGGCTTGTGGTTGCGCGCTGCAAAGAACAAATTGCCACTAATGGCACAAAGAGATGAAGAAACAAAAGAAGTTACCGCAAAGGCAAGGTCGTAAAGCAAAACACTGATGATCCCCCCTCGCACAAGATCAGCCTCGAACGCCAGACAAAAAAAAACAAGTTTAGCCCAAAAGCACCACCCATTCCTTCTCACCTTTTATGTTGTTTGGGGGTTAGCTCTCTCTGCCTTTTTCTCTTCTCTGATGAATTCAACAGCTGCTCTGCTAAAATTCAACACTTTTAGAATTTATCCTCAGTGTTTTATTACCTCTTGTATTTTTTTTTTTGCAAATCTCCTTTTCGAAAAGAGGGTTCGGGTTTTTGGACTTTGTGCCTTTATTTTTGTTGGAGAGGCGCTGGTAAATTCGCTTGTCCAAGCATTCCATGTTGCTGGCTTTACAAGACACACAACTTCTTGGAAAACCACCCTTCTCTTTCTTTCGCACTACATACCGTCTATATTCCATTTTTCCTCGCAAAGCATAGTCGAGAGAACATTAAAACGCTATTGCTGGAACATCGAGGTCACTCTCGGACCTTCACCTCGCCTAGTATTATAAGGGACATTAGCACTTTGTTTGTTGTTGCTCAAAGACATTGACACTCTTCGTTTCTCCGGAAGATCAAACCTGTAAAAAAAAAAGTGGAAACGAGCAGTAGAGCACACCCTTTGTCGTATTTAGAGTAACAAACCTGCTTGGAGGAGCCCTGTGGTTCTGCGTTGCTTCTTGTCTGTGCTTGTGGCCAAGGACTAATTTACAAACCCTGCATTAGGACCACAGGAAAGCAAACAGAAGAGGCGCTTGGTCCTTTTTTTTTATTTCTTTCAGAACAAGCATCCAGAGGTTGGTACTTTTTATATATTTCATTATATTTCCCCTCTTTCCACTGTACTTTCCCACCCCGCTTACTTGTAAGCGCTATATACGGCACCACAGCGTCGAGCGAGCCAACTCCTAGTGCTTGGCCGACCAGAATCTCCTATTTTATATTATACCATTGATACTGACGCATGGCAAACGAGCAACGTACGCCTTCGTTGGCGCCAGCAACAACAACAGCAGTAGCAGTGACGCCGAATCAGACATCCTCATCGCCAGAGAGCTTAGCTAGCTCCACATTCTTTTCGCCGGCTTCGGATACCAGCGACTCGTTTTCCGTTTCAGCACCAAAGGACCTCAAAGAATGTTTCAATCGGCCCATATCGTCGATGGACCCTTCTCATGCCGGATTCGCCAGCATCTCTCCAGGCGCAACGAGGGATAATAGCGCACAGACAAGCCCCTCTACTGCTCCTACTAAGGTTGGTCCCTCGCCGCGGCCTGCGGCCATGAACTTGTTGCAGCCGCAGAGACAGAAGCTATTGGCTATAAGGCATCATGAAATCGAGCGCTCCCAGGCGCCGCCGATGACTGCTGAAGCGTCGTCGTTTCACAAGCAGGGTGGTTCAGACCCAAATGCACCACGATCAAGCGCGAGACTTGTCAGAAGCCAGAGCAGTAGCACGATTTCCAGCATTGGGGTTGGAAAGTCTCGAAAAGGTGGAGGTTGTGCGGCGGAGACTCAAAATAATGCGTCTTTCATCAAGCAGCAGCAACAGCAGCGGTCAAACGGTGAACAGAAAAGAAACGGAAATACAAAGTCTAAGAGCTCTCCGTATAAAAGGCGAGGGCAGCAGCAGCAGGAAGTCCAACAACCGCAGCTTCAGCAGCAATCGCAACCACGACCACAACAGTATCAGCATAAGCAGCAGCAGCTAAGCCGGAATAAGCCCCAGGATCTCACAAACAAGAGAGACGGACAGGGTTTGCAGATGCACCAGCCAAGCTCAAACACTAGCGCACTTTCGACTGTTAGTGTGTCTGTGAAAGGCGGGCACCAGTCGCCAGCGAGACTAACGACGAAAGCGGACGCAGGTATTGGCACCAATGGAAGCTACGCCGCCCACGAGTATGAGACCGAGGATAGCGAAGATGAGTACGCCATCGGGTTCTCGCAGGAGGAGTGGGAGTACGAGGTTGGAGGCTGGGTTGTCTTGCCCACTGGCCTGGAGAAGACGCTCACCGCGCAGATCCTACACACCTACGAGACGCGACTGTTTCCATCTGCAGAGAGCATCGAGCTCAAGAGAGCGTTTATAGAAAAGTTTGCGACGATTCTGACCGACGAGTTCCCTGACCTGGAGGTGGATATACATGTGTTTGGCTCGTCTGTAAACGGACTTGGCACATCCCGCAGCGACGTCGACATCTGCTTGACCACCGAGCACCGGGAGCTGGAGAACGTCTTCTTGCTGAACAAGGCACTGCGCAAGTACGGCATGCGCACGTACTGCATTCCCCATGCGCGAGTGCCGATTGTCAAAGCCTGGGACCAGGAGCTGCGCGTAGCATCCGACATCAACATCAACAGCACGATTGCGCTCCACAACACGAGGATGATCCAGACGTTTGTCGCCATCGACTCGCGCGTGCGGCCGTTTGTCATGGCTATTAAGCACTGGACCAAGTGCCGCGAGCTCAACGACGCAGCCTTTGGCGGAACGCTGTCTCCGTATGCCTGGGTCAATGTGGCAATGAACTTTCTGCAGACGCGCAGCCCGCCGATTCTGCCGGTCCTGCATCCGCCCTCGGCGTCGCTGAATGCCCAGCAAAGCATGCAAATGGAGAACCTTGACCTGGCTTTCAATGACAACATCGACGAGCTGCGCGGGTTTGGGCTGGCAAACACAGAGTCGCTCGGATTCCTCTTGTATGCGTTCTTCCGCAGATACGCGTACGAATTCGACTACCGCTACCAAGTCGTGTCGCTGCGCCATGGATGCATCCTGACTAAGGCGCAGAAGGGCTGGGATGCTGGTCGCCCGTCGCGAATCTTTTGCATTGAGGAGCCGTTTCTGACATGGCTGAATCTTGGACACAGCGCAAACACGACGTCGGTCGAGGGCATCAGACAAGAGTTCAAGCGCGCCTTCCAGATCCTTCGAGGCGGCGGGTCATTCGATGCGGTGTGCGATGTGTACAAGCGGCCGCAGCACAGTCTTACGTTCTCATCTGTCTCATCCGCTTCCTCTTTCTCTACAGCTGTGGGAAGATATCCGAGAAGCGCTTCCGCAGTCGCGAATGCTCCTCAGCACTCGCGCTCTCGCTCGCATCTCCAAGAGTATACCAACGGCCACAATCGTAGCAGCAGCAGCGGTAGCAGTGGCTTTGGTCCCGAGAGGCTGGAGTATCGCCAGCCATCGTCGTTTCATCCCGACAAGAGCTCATACAGGTCGCGGCACGACATCAATCGCTACCAACATCAAGCGTACCACGACTATGACTACGCCCATATGCAGCCCAACTCTGCCGCAACCTTGGCGGACACATTCCAGCGGGTGTCTCTTTCGGCCTCTGATGAGCAGGATAGCATGGAACCCCAGCTTGCCACTGTAAGCGACTCTACGCTGACAGCAACCGACCTTGCGAGCCTCTCAAGCAGCTATAGCGCTGGATACTGCCGCTCGCCGTACGGGATCTACCATTCCACAGCGAGTATGTCGCAGGAGAAAGCGGTGCAGCGCAATGAATCGTACGACAGCATGACGTTCTGCCCAATGACCCCAGGAGATGGAGGGTATCCAGGCGGTCCGCGCAACCGAGCCAGGCCGCGCATACAGCACTGGCATGCGACGCCGAGCCACATCTATGCACACCACAAGCACGACGAATACGAGCAGGGCCACCACCGCGCGCAAGGGGTTTACCACCACAGCGGATGACACACGAGAATAATGGAGCCGGATCCTGAAGCTCATGTCTATATTTATGTTTATTCTATTCCAATTTCTCTATACACCCTCGCTTTTGCTGTAAAAAAAATTGAAAACTGTAAACATTTCCTTTGCTTTGTTCACGGGCCAGGTTTCAGGGGTGTTGTTTGATTGACTCTGGCTGTGTTGAAACTGAAGATGCCATTTGGTTATTGTCGCTTTTTTTCTTTACATTTTCATAAAAAAAATTTGTTATTCTACTTTTTTCGAACATCAAGATACAGCTATTTTTTATTTGAAACAGCTATGTCTACCGAAGCAACTACTCCCCCAAGCGCTTTGGGCGACAGCAAGCAGCCACTCTTTGCCAAGGAAGGCGGCGACATCTTCATCCAGAAGAGTAGCAGCAGCGGTACCGATGGCATCCGCACCTCGGTGTACAAGCATCTTGAGTCCAGCATGCATGTAGTTGTGTGCCGTGCGCCTTCTCCAATCTACACCCTGAACATCTATGTGCCTACCGCAGTGACAGATGACAAGGGGCTCCCCCATACGCTCGAGCATCTTAT